>VYZT01044570.1:0-11760 GCA_013400735.1 Pomatostomus ruficeps | reverse complement strand
TCTTATTTTTACCAGCAATTAAAACATCAATTCCATATATGGTCTATCTAGTAGAAACAAATATTAATCCTTTATAATCACAACTCAGTTTTAGAGTTAAATGTTTTTATCTTACAAACTGCTCTTGGATTTGTTGTAAAAGTGTCGCAGAAAAAAAAAATCCAGTTTTCAAGATGCATCATTCTGAAAGCTCACACAGGGAGAAGTACTCCTTGTCATTATATGCTGCAAATTTCCCTTGAAATTAGCCTTTTCATTTTAAGTGCTTTATTAAACTTCATTAAAAACTCCCAACTGCTGTTATTTTTCACCTCAAAATTCAGATGAAGATTCTAAAAAAATAAAATAAACTTTCATCTTGACCATTGGCCAATTGACAAGTAAAAAACACAGTTTAAGTCTCTGAAATTTATTATAAACCTTGATCAGATTATTAGTTACATTTTCTATACTGGGATCTGTTTTAATCCCCAAGTTTATTCTGTGGGAGACAGCATAAATGAAAAAGCAGCATAGATCAGATTTAGTAAGATTGTCTTCAAACATTAAAACTACAGCAAAGCAAGAATTGAATTTCAAGCAGAAAAAATATTCTAAGTCAATATGAAAATTTTAGAAATTGTATCACTGACATGGAGAGTCATTTAAGTGTCTCCTGCCCAAACAAACCAAAATCAAAACCAAATTATTTTTTCTTGTACAATGACACAAGCAAATATACATCAAATTAGCTCACGATGATACTAAATCACTCAAGACAGATTTCTTTTAATGAGGTTTCATTTTTTTTTCCCCCCCTAAGATTCATGTGAAAGTCATTCCTTTATAAGAGAAAAACAGGTACATTCTGTACATAGTCTGAAGCTCTGACTGCTTACCAAAGAGTGTTGAATCACAGGCTCTTTTCAGGATCAGAGGATAGTAGTGAGTTACCACAGAGAAATAAATATCTGATAATACCTTTACAAATCCATGGCTTTACTTTGAAAGGCATTGATGTTTGTTCCCCAGGTGAAATATTTGAAGATTTAGCATGTGAGGTGCATAATTTGGAAAAGACTTCACAAAATAGCCTTGCAAGCTTTTTTTAAAAAAATTGTATTAAAACCCCCCCAATGATTACATTTTTACTCACATTTTATAAGCCTCATTACACCTAAAATAAATATTTCAAATGTCACATGAAACTCAAGGGATGCTGCAGAAAATACTCACATATTTGTACAAGAGCAGCAGAATCTAGCTTACTGTCTCTGCAATTTGAGGCAAAATAGAAGTTGCCTCTGATTCTTACCAGGTCAGATATAGTTAGTCTTATATTTTTGTGCAAAGTATTACACAGCAATGTCTTTCATTACATGCCTCTGTAGTAGCTTTGAGTAGATAATTTGATAGATATGGAAAGCCAAGAGAGCTGCAAACAGTCCAGAAAGTCCAGAGATCATCTTAACAGAACTTCATCTCTGCAGAAAAGGCTGAGGCTCATATAATTTTCATATGATTTTCTAGTATGTACCCAAGAGAATGAGAGAAAGGCTACTTGGAAACTATGAACAATTTCATCATAGTCTTGGCTCTACCCTTCACACTCTACTGTAAATATGACCAGAAACCTAGAAAAGCAACAGCTATCTCTTTTTCAAAGTTTCATTGCGTGTCTTCCACCTGCTATTTGGACTTTATATCCTCTGCAGGAAAGCTCCAGGGCAAGAGGCACTTTAAATAGCCCAAAGAACACTTAATCTATCTGTGGGGTGCAGTTACAAAGTCAATTCAGTTGAGATTCATTGAATCTGAATGAGAAAACACAATTGGAAACCTTTTTGGTAGCTAAAACCAGCTAGAATCAAGTGTAAAGCCAAAAAGTCCATTTGCTCATACTCACAGTTGTATTTGTCATAAAAATAAAGGAAAAAAAACCCTAAGTTTCTATGTGATTAGGATATGAAAAAGATAGAGAACAGTCCTCTCTCACCTCATGCAAAATCCATTTATTTCGTATGGTGCTAATTTGTCAGTCTTTTAGTTTAGCTGTAGGTAGGACCAAGGTATAAATTAAAGACCTTCATCGATGACAGTGATGTTTATTTCTCATCATAAGAGTCCAGTTTGACTGGCTCCCATGGCTATATAAAGTTCTGGTGAAGTGCTCATCCATCCCTGTCATTCCTGTACCTAAAAATAAAGGCAGCATCTTACTGAAGGAGTGCATAACTCTGGGCTATGTGGCTATATGCATAATTATTCAGGCTGTTCTGAAGTACTTGGAGTGACAAATAGGAGAAGGTCGAGAGCTTTGATCTTTTGTTTTGTTGTTTGTTTGGGGTTTTTTTTAGTTTTGTTTTGTTTGTTTGTTTGTTTTGAGGTGTCTTTGTTATTGTTGCTGTTTTGTTTGGGGGGTTTTTGTGTATACAATGAGTTAGGAAAGTGAAATAGAGAGAAAGCAGAAATTTTTGTGTAGAGTTTGACAAAAATAGACCTCTAAGGGTTTGGAAATTTAGTATTTTAGTACAAAATATGTGCAACAATATGTGTAAAAATACATTTGCTTTCATGATCTATGCTTGATAATGGCTGGTGAGTTTCTTTTATTCTAATTATTATGCTGACAGGCAGTTCAGGACTGTTTGTCTGAAAAGGAAAAGTTTGTTTTAAAAATTTATTTAAGCTATAGATTCTGAGAAAAAGGGAAGGATCATTAAATGCCTTCAGTATCATGACTTTTTCAAGCTGTGAACATGTGAATGAGTCTTCAAATGTGCTATTGCTTATACTGTGTAATTTGCTTTTTGGTCCGTATAATATTCTGTAATTTTCTTTGCTTCAGAAGATCCATTTTCTAAATGTCTCTTGTTTTGCTTTGAAGATATGAAAGATAATGAAAGATAATGAAACTTTTCACTGCCTAATTACAAAAAAACCCCCTTTAAACAGCTCCAAAAAAAAAAAAAATAAAGGAAAGAGTGAACATAAATCCCATAAGAATAGTGCTGTCTTTTACAAGATCTGCTCATAAATATTATGCATGGCTGCACATTGGTATACTGGTATATATTTCTTAGTTAGAATTAGTTTTGCATATGTGTTGAACATGATTGAATATAAAAATATTTTGTAAGTAACTTTACTAGAAATTAAATACTGGGGTTTGATAATAGGCAAATTTCATAATGGAACAAATAATATTTTTAAAGATGTAATTATTTTATGTACGAATTCTTTAGTTCTATTTGACAACAGCACTGTGTATGTCATACAGTATAATTAACACATTGTCTGACAAGGGCTAGAGAGACAAGGGTTGGAGAGACAGCAAAAGCAATCTACACAAGAGCAGTATTCTTAATAGCTACAATGTGTAACAATAATAAGGACACTTTGACAGCAAAATGTTTCTTTTTTAATGGCTTTATATTTAGTTCCAGGTACTTAATTCATATAGTAATAGGTAGCAGAGCATTTAGTACTATTTTCAAAATAGAATTTATAGTAATTTCAAAAATAAAACGATGAAGGGAAGAGATAAAGACAAGATAAAAAGTAATTTAGAAAAAAAAAACCAAACAAACCAAACCAATATCATTTAAGCCACACTGTTCCCATTTCTACAACTGATGTCCTGCAAGCTGAATCTCAAGAAGGTGAATAACCCTGCCTTTCCTGCTGCCCTGTCTATGGCATGTCTTGAGATCAGGATACCATCTGACTCTTCTCACTCTGAACATTTTAACGTGAAACCGCTGTTATTTTCTTAGCTCCTTCCCCTCCAGAGTATTCCTGAATCCCTCCTGTCTTCTTCCAGAAGTAAATTGCACAAAGCTTTTGGCAGAACAGAAACTGAAAAGCCACAGTTCCTTCCGACACAACAGCATTTAGCAGACTTCAAAGACAGCACACCTTTGGATGTTATTTCAGTGAACTTCATTGTTATTACTGATATGGCTTTTTAATTGTTATGATTTTTGCTTCTTTTCACCTAATTAACATTTAATAAGAAACAGTGGCGCAAGACCAAAATATTTATTAAATGTCCTAATATTCATGGTAGCAGCCACGTTCTCATCTACCTCATTTTACTCTCCTTACTTAAAATCTTTTTCTCAGTGTCAGCTGAAGCAGCCAAGGTTCCCATTCCAGTTCCTCTGGAGGCTAGGAGAAGTCCTTGGGAAACTAGGAGAAGTTTACAGGATGTCTAGAATTCAGTAACTGCAGGTTCTTGGTTTGTTGCCTGGATGTCTCTAGCAGGGGTCTCTCCAATCAAGGCTCAGGTGTAATTGTTGGAGCAATTTATTCCAGGAACTGCTCCCAGAAAGCAAAACTAATAAGATTGAACCTGGCTTGGCTCTTTCAGCCCTACACACTCCTCTGTCAAAATACCAGAAGACTGCCCTCAAATGTGGCCCCATGCATTCATACTGTATTCTAGGTTAAGAAATATTTCCAATTACAAGTGATTGTGTTCTATTTAGGCCACAAAATTTTGTCTGGTTAAAATGCAACTTTTAGATACTTTGAACTGAAAAATATACATTAATTTTGAGAGAATATGGACAAGTGCTGTGGGAGAAGCCTGTCTGTTTCTCATGGATCTAGACCCACCCAGAGTGGATACAAGTCAATCCATGGTGTACACCACAGCCCCAAAGCTGAATCTGGATCAGGTGAGGCAACAGTTGATATTTGGGGTTAAATCAGGGACATTCAGCTCAGGCCATGGTGAGGCTGAGCCCCTGCACTGAATCCCCTTGATGGGGGCAGAAATCATATTTACAGGGCTACAACCTGTGTCCTGGCACTGGTCTTTTGTTATGGTAGCAAAACATCAAATTAATAAAGACAAACTTGTTTTCATAGTCCCCTTCTCTGATAAATCACTACACATTTAATGATTTTTCAATTTTTATTGAAAGGAAACTCTCCTATCTCCTAAATGAGTTATATTGCTTACATGTGGTAAATTTATAATGAAAATTTTTGCGCTTTTTTTCTAATTTATAAGAAACCATGGATTTGGGAAGCATGAACTCTAAAACCTAAGTAAATATAGGTAAGAAATATGAGACCTACAGTACATTGCTGAGTAAAAGTAATAGAAAACCAAAGTTGGTAAAAAATAATCCAAATATCCTCATGTGGATGGTTTTTGCATTTAAAATATGCTCTGAGGGACAGAAATAATAATAATTAATGCTTTGGACTTGCATGTGATCTATTATCTGAAGATCTTGAGTTCTGCACATTATTATCTCATTAAGCCTTATGACACCCTTGTGAGGGAAGAAAGTGCTTTATTATAGATATTTTACAGAGGTATTCATTCAGGAAAAAAACATGGAATCTCAGTAGCAATATTAACCCATATTGCCACATGAATTAGAAAGCAAATGCCATAATTTTGCCCATTAAGAAAGAGCAGAAACAAATAAAGAAGTGATTAAAATTATTCTCCTAAAAAGAGGACAGACCTCCATTTAAATTAGAGTTTAGTAGCTTTAAATAGTACTTTGGAAGGACTGTTTAAGAAGGCTAAGACAGAGAAAGGGGTGCCCAGAGAAGTTAGAGGTGTTCTATTTTTAGGGGTTTTCAGAAATTTACTGCACAAGATTCTGAACAACATGCTTGTAGCTCTGTTTTGAGCAGAAGTTGGAAAAATTTCTTCAGACCAAAGGTTTCTTCAGACCAATTTTTTTGTGATTTGTTTATAATAAATAATACACTTCAGATATTGAACTCTCAACTACATAATAATTTTTTAATAAAAATTCATCTGTCATGGCCATTTACCAGCTACACAAGAGTAAAGAAATAACCTATCACAATTTTCACTCCAAGGAGACAATAAATCATAGATTTCCTACGGGGTTACAGCCTCCTTCGGGCACATCCACCTGCTCTGGCATGGGCTCTGCTCTCCTTCCACAGGCTGCAGGTGGGTCTCTGCTCCCCTGGGCTGCAGGGGCACAGCTGCCTCACCATGGTAGGCACCAGGGGCTGCAGGGGTTTCTCTGCTCCAGCACCTGGAGCACCTCCACCTTCCTCCCTCTCCTTCTGCACTGACCTCACTGTCTGCAGAGCTGTTCCTCTCACATATTCTCACCCCCCTCTCTTGCTGGAATTTGCCTTGCACAATAACTTTTTTGCTACTCTTAGATCTCTTCTCCCGGAGGCACTACCGCTCTCACTGACGGATTCAGCCTTGGCCAGTGACAGATCTGACTTGGAGCCACATGGTTTTGGCTCTGATGGAAACACAGGAAGCTTCTCCAGCTTCTCAGAGATGCCACTCCTGTAGCCTCCCCTGTTACAAAAACCTTGCCACACAAACCCTAGTCAAGTTTTATATTTTAAAATATTTAATTTGGGCTTAGAGGGTTTTTTCATCCTTTTATTTTTTTAGTTTTATAGCACACATATTTTTGTTAGACCTTCCATTTACCCACTTACTACCTATATAAAACTTCATATGTGCCCTGAACAGTTTGATTATTGTTTTTTTAGAAAATTTATAAGCATGGTGATAAACAAAGTATACCATATATAGAGTTTATTGACAGAAGGAACTTCAACATGTCTGTCTCTCTGTAGACAAAAGAGCATTACAGTTCACTTGGTCCTTCTAGAAAGACACATAGCCCTATTTACAGATACAAAGATAGGGAACACAGAGGACTTTTTTATATCTTTGTCACTAAAGAGACCACTGCTGCCTGTTTTCCACATCATAGAAGTTTACTTACAAGCTGTGACACAACCCTCCATTATTTTTTCCTGATAAACTGAACCCTTACATCTTTCTCTATAAACTGTTTAATCAATTTTAGACGTTCAGCACTGTCCACTCTAATTTTTCATCAGACTTTTTAAAATAAGCAGATAATGTGCTATCCTGACAATGTTGCAAGTGTAAGGGAAACTGAATGTCCATACTAAACAGGATTTAGTTTGTCTATCTTGTCTAGACTAATAGACAAAGCAGTCTAGTAGACTGGGCAACTTTATTACAACATGGCTATGTATAGGAGGCACAATGCAAACAACTTCCTTTAGCCATGCTGACTCAATTTTCAGCACTGGCTACTGGCATTATTTAAGTTTTGATATGATGTATATTTTTAGCCTGTCCCCTTTCATTATAGAGAATAAGGGAAAAGAATTTGCCATTGTTTTGAACTTAGTTTTGAAGCCAATGTACCAACATTTTAAACAATAACATGAATTATTGCTTCTTCCAAAAAAATGAGACAAAATAGAGCATTAGATCACACATCAAAAAATCCTGTCCTAAAGTTAGATCTCTAAAATATATTTTCCTGGATAAAACTCGAGCTTCTAAATTAGGTAAGTGCTTTTGACAATTACCTTTTTAAACACCTTGGGATTAATCTGCTTATTAATTATTCATGTTAAAGAGAAGTTTTCTGTGATAGACTGCTCTCTTAAAATTGCTGTTAGCCCAAATGTTTAGGCCATAACTGTACAGATACTTCTTTCCCCACCCTAGAAAAGAATTAATATAGAAATATAGAAAATGAGAAATATTATTAGTTTTGAAAACTTTGAAGCACGTACAAGAATGAATGGATATGGAGCCAGGTTTATATTGTGAGAGTCCTTTGCAGTACTGCTTTTAACAGCATCAAAGTTTAATGCTAATGTTTCTCCCAAAGTACTAAAAGTGGAAACAGGTAACAAAGGGAAATATAGGGTAGTGAAATGAATACACAATTAGAATTCAGAGACTTCATAAATAAGCCAAAAGCTCTCTTAAAATTATAAAATAAAATATTTTCAGGTGTCAAATTTTAAAATGGTCACTCAATTGAAATTATTTTCTTCTCCTTTCTTTCTTCAAGTGGGTTTATTTTTACAATTTTCCTCAGGTCAAAACTGGTTCTGCAGGTAAAGAGTAGGAACATTTGACAGACAGAAAACCTTGTATTTTAGTTATTTAATATCTACAGATTTTTTTAAACAATTTATTTTTATGACTGTCACTGATATGGAGTCATACTCCAATGACTAAATTATTGTGCAGTCCCATATGAAATTCTAGACACCTTTTCTGACTCCAACTAGAATATACAAACTTTTAATACAATTAAGTGATTTTTTTTTATCCTTTCCATTAAACTCAGTCTTGAAGCTTTTAAAGACAGAGAAACTTACCAAAGATTCATGTAACAAGAAAAGCAAAAAGGAAAAAAAAGTCCTTCACGAGTCCCCAAAAATGTAGACTTAAAAAGATATTTTACATCTCTACTGTTTAGCTTCTGACAGAACAAGTAAACTATATATCTTAAGAAAACTACAATTCTTAAAATAAAACTAGAGTAATGAAACTGTAAATGTGCAGCTTTATGTACTTTAGATTATCCTGCCTACTAATTATCATAAATACTTTAAATGGTATATAGATATTTTTTGCTGATTATGTGTTCTTGTAGATAAGCCAAATCTTCCAACTCTAACCATCACCTGTACAAGTTCTGAGATCACCACTGGATGAGATCAAGGTTCCTTAATAATTCTCTTTGTGCCCATTTTTCTTATTTTTCTTTCTAGGACAAAAATGTTAAACTGTATAAGAAGAAAACCATATTACTGCTACAATAAAACAAACAAACAAACAAACAAACAAACAAACCAATAAACAAACAACAAACCTTATCTAGTCAACTTTCTTTTAAATGAGTTTTGACACTGTGGGAAAGCATAGAAGAAAAGGCTGCTGTGACAGGGAAGTTAGCCTCATATGTCATTACATATTACTTCAGATATATTTATTCTCTGTTTTCAATTACAAATACTGTATATTGAAACTACTGAATATTTGCATTACTTTTAAAACAGAATTTTATTGAGGTTTAGGGGATCAACCTAGCTTGCTGCTGACTTTGAACAGTTAATGATCATATGAATAGAATGAGAAGTAAAAGGTAATTTAATTTACCATTCTTCTTTTTCATTGTTTGCTATACAGTAGAACTTTCTTTTCTTCTTATTTTAAAATGAGTTATGGCTTGATCTAAACCCTTCTGAAAACAGCCCTTGCTTTAGAACAAAAAGAAGGCAAGATAAATTCCATTTCATTTAGTAACAATCAAAATAATAGAGGTCATTGTACTCAATTTCAGCTCCCTGTCATGATTGAACAGAGGCTTAGAGGCTTAAGGTACTTTCCAGGAAATTATATAGCAAGACAAAATCTAGTATATAGATTTGGCACTACAGGAGATGAAAAAGTTTAGCAATAGATAATATAGTCTCTTATAAATCTTGGAAGGATCTCCCTCATTTCTATATGAGATTGATACAGCCCTTTGGGCATTTACTGATATTTGGCGAAACTTCAGTAATGTTATTGCTTTTACCTTGAGGTACCTGACCTTGTTCTAAACATCCATATCTTAATATATAAAGATGCAGTGAGATAATGTGAGCAAACAAAATTGAAGTTGTATTGCTAAAAATTACCTTTATAGGAACAAATCTAAAGAGATGTTACTAAAGACTCTTTACTCATATTCAAAAAATTCTTGACTATATAAAATATTCTGCCAAAACAGAAAAGGCTAATTATAGAGGTAGCTCATAACCAAGACTAATAATGACAACCACATCATGAATTCATATTAAAAAGAGAAAAAAAAAGTCTACTGAGTAGTGAGAGCAAAAGGGAAAAAACAGTATTACAAACAGAGATTACACTGAAAAGAGCATTTGACATTTATAAAAACTTGATAGGTTTTAATCCCAAGCACACTTTGTCCTTTTTCACATAACATTATGACATTTTGTCTGACCATAGCATTCTCTTTGCCAGACATCTTTTCTTGACTGCATAGGCATGAAACAGAACTAAATCCAATATGTATTTAATAAATTTGTGTTTGGGATAGAATTTGAAAAAAATCTATATTTCTAATTCTGAGGCATTAGCAATTGAAAAACTCTTGATGATCATTTTAGCTCATGTTATCTTAGCTTATGACTCAATTCTTCCAGAATCTATATCTGGTCGCATGAGCTTACTAATTAAAAAGAAAATAAATCTGAATTCTAGCACAAAGACAACTTCTTAACTCTTGTAAGTTAATGCATTTAAAATGTAAGTTACACATTTAAAAAATATGTTTCATATGCTTAACTTTACAAAACTTTTCCAGTATTTACAATTCAAACTAATTGCAAAGTATGTAGAATTAAGTGAAAAGTTTGCTGTTCTCACTAGTATTTCACACTTACTTTGTCAATTAAAGTGACACTGTTTTGTTTAAGTGAATGGAAAACTTAGTCTTATTTTTTTTTTTTCTTTTTACCATTTAAAACTAGAAAAATGTCTTACAGTTATCTTAAACTTGACTAAATGTTTGGGAAGGACAATGGTCACAATTCTAAATTTTGCAAGGTACCACATTCCTCTTGAACTGATGAGTACCTCAAAGCAAAAGAGTTCTATTAATATCTAGAGCATGGCTCATGGGAAGTTAAAAAGTCAAACCAAATCAAAAGATTGATATATGTCACCCCAAATCAAATTAGAATATTTCATTCTTGAGTTTATAGCTTTTAAAAGTCATGTTCTCTATTTTAATGAAAGATAACTGTGAGAAAGAGGTACTTAAACTGCTTTTATGCTGTTCTTGGTTCAGTGTGACAATTTGTGTGTGTCTTCAAAATGCTCACACTTTCCTCCTTAAACAGTAGATCTTCAGAAAGTCATCTGTTACACAGTCTAATAAATGACCTTGATGTTAAACTCCTGAAGAGAAACATAAGAATTCTTGTACCAGGATTTGGGGTGACACTGGTACTGTGAATAGGCAATAATCATATGTCAAATGGGAAATCACCTGGAACTGAATGATAAGAAACATCTTCAGAAGACCATGCCTTGAATCCCTTTCATCCCTAATAACTGCCTCCAACCTCTTCCAGAGTAAGGCCTGGAATCCTTTATTGAGAATCAATAACTCTACTCATCATTTAGTGGTTTAAGTGGTAAGACACAAGAGATTGACAGGCATTTGTCAGAGCATTGTGGGAACTAACAGGCATTCGTGACCCTGCTCAGCCTTCTTGCTGCTTCCTCTGGTACTTTGACATGAGTCCATGGGCCCTATTTAATCTCAATACCTTGCTGAGATCATGCCATAGGAGAAGGTTTCCAGCTGTGTCTCTGTGCTGTCTCCAGGATGGACTCCAGTTTTACACTCTTGGTAGGTGCACCCTTCAGCCCCACTCTGCAGTCTTGTCTGCAGTCTTTCCACTGGCCCTATTTGCTCCTGGCTGAACTTTGTCAGTGAATTCCACACCTTGTTTATTGCTCACTCTGTCTGGATTGCCCTCTGCTACCATAGACCACAATTTTCAGCCCCTAATTGTGTAGCACTGTCTGCACTGCTCTCTGTCAGAGTGTTCCTCTTATTTATAGCTTTATAATTTGAATCACAACAAATTACGTGAAAGAACTTGATTTACAGAATTTCAGATGCTGAAGTTATTTGCACTGACATAATCTATTAGCAGGACAGTGTCCTAGCCTCAAGGTCATCAGATATCTTGTGAAAGATGCAACCTTCACCTTTTTCTCTTCCTCAGTGAAGAAAGTACACAAAATAAGGCAAGAAAATGTAAAGATAGAGACAAAAATGACCGGCTTTTCAGCTTAATGATTAAAAAACTGCTTAGAGAGAAAACTCTAATAGTTTTGACAAAATTTGTGCCTTTGAAGGAAATCTATGTGTTGTGGTTTTAGTA
>VYZT01044567.1:0-11974 GCA_013400735.1 Pomatostomus ruficeps | reverse complement strand
GGTGACACGGTGCCAGGGGTAACACGGTGACACGGTGCCGGGGGTGACACGGTGCCGGGGGTGACACGGTGCCGGGGATGACACGGTGCCGGGCATCCCGGGTGGCTCTCATGTGTTCCTGCAGGGGGGCAGTGACAAGGCGCAGTCCCGAGAAGGGGGAACGCTGCCGGGAATCCAAACCCGCGGGAAGTGCCGGGGCAGTGACCCGCAGGTGTGTGGTGACAGCAGGGTGGGTGTCACCCCCAGCTCGGCGTGTCCCGTCCCCGACAGCGCTGCTGGGCACTGACCACGGCCAAGGCTGTGATCCCCGTTCTGGGCTGGGTTCCTGCTGGGGCTCTGCGGAACAGACAGCCCGGGACAACCCCGCTGGTTCCCAGAAATTGCAGGGTCACGTCCCAGCCCCTTGGTTTCCGAGCCTCCAGCCGCTAGAGGGAGAGAACGCCCCATATTTATGGCTTGGTTTGCGGTTCATGAAGGAATTGCTGTGCTCCAGCAGGGCTCTCCGGGCAGTCCCAAAGCCGGGATTTAACCCCTCGTTCATCCGGGATGGTTTTAGAGCCGCTCCTGAGATCTGACCGGGCTGCTGCACCACCTCGGATTGCCAATGCTCCGGCAGATGCTGGGTGATGCTCGCCCGTGTTTCACACTCGGTGCTTGCTGTCCAACATCCCTGCTGGGAAATGGCTTCACGGGGAAACCTCGGGCTCCTGCTGGGTGCTCCTGTCTCCTCGTGTCACTGCAGGACACCGAGCCCCCTTCCCTCGGCATCCTTCCTGGCCAGCCCCAGCCTCCCCCAGCCTGTGGCCTCCTCAGCGAGAGCAAAACAAGCCCAGGAGGGATCTCATTTCATTCGGAATTAAAGCATCGAGTCAGTAATTATTGCAGGCAGACGAGTTTTAACGATTTCAAAGGACACCAGCGAGGAGCTGTGGGTTGAGGGGAGGGAGCAGGGATGGGAGCTTTGAGAAGACGGTGTCAGAAAGGGAATTTTATACTTTTGAAAGTGGAAACTTTGCTTTGCAGATTGAGCCCAGTGGGGAGGGAAGGAGGAAGTGTAAGGAGGGGACTGTGGGATTTGGAGAGGTTTGGAAAAGGATCTGGGTCTGAAAGCAGCACGGTCAGTGGGTTTGCAGAGCCGCAGCCCTCGGTCTGCAGCGCTGTTTGTTGGGGGAACTCACATTCATCCCTCTGCACATGGTGGGTGGGGAAGAGAAAATTGCTTTGCCTCGCCTTTGATTGCAGAGGGTGACTCAAGGCAAGGCTCTCTCCGAAGGGGAGCCTCACGATGCTTCAGCAGCCTGAAATATTAAAGGTGAGCATTTCTCTGGGAGAAAAAGAGCATTTCCTGCTCGAAAAGTGAATAGTTGCAGTTAATGGAGAAGCTCAGCAAGGTTTCCTTAGGCTGAGGGAGCGTGCATCCGTGCAGATGATGCCCCAGCTCCTGGAGTTCTCCTGGTGAGGCTGGGGCTGGTCTCAGCTGCTCCTCTCCCCTCCTGTTTCTCTTCCCCAGATGTGCCCTGGCTGGCACAGCTGATGGCAAGCCAGGAAAGCAGGGAGGGAAATGTGCAGGAGGGCACGAGAAACCCTGAGATGGACCTGGCCCAGGCACACAGGGAAAACAGACACGGAGGGACTGAATACTCAAAACTCGTGGGTGTCCATCCCTGGGCACCCCAGCCTTGCAGGGCTGAGGTTGGGCTGCTCCAGGAGCCCTCCCTGCTCTGCTCACTGCTCCTTCCTGCTCCCCTGGGTGTCCCAGCCCCTCCTGGTACCTCAGCCTCACCGAGGCCATGGGAGCAGGGCTGGGAGCTGAGCTGCTGCAGCTCAGCATCAGGGCCAGGGGTCACGGCGTGAGTTAAATAACACAGCCAGAGGGGCGACGAGTGGAGATGAAAAGCTCCTGCCACGGCTCCCTGTGTTCCGAGGAACTGGGACCATAAACACCACCGTGCTTGCTGAGCCCTCGCCTGCCTGGTGGAGATGGGAGGTCCTGGGGGACCAACCTCCTTGCCTTGGCTGTGAAGGTGTTATTGGGGCAGGAATCTGCGGGTTTGAGTGCCTAGATCAGGCCGTGCCTGGATCAGTCCGTGCCTGGATCAGTCCGTGCCATCTCCCTGCTGTGCTTTCCATGGCAGGAGAACCACTTCTATGCCAGGGATTGTGTGTTTGTGGGGTAGGACCAGGCTGGGATTCCTCCTCCTAGGGCACCCAGCTCCAGGGAGATCCCCGTGGGGTCTGGGTGGGGCAGAGGAGATGGGCAGGAGCTCAGGGTGGGTTTAGCTGTTGGTGTTGGCACAGGGCAGGGCTGTGAGAGCCCCCAGGCCAGCTCCTGCATGGAGTGTCCCTCCAGGCACAGGGAGTGTCCCTCCAGGCACAGGGAGTGTCCCTCCAGGCACAGGGAATGTCCCTCCAGGCACAGGGAATGTCCCTCCTCGCACCAGGGAGGAGCACAGCCTCAGGCTGTATGGATTTGCCACTCCCGACCTCAGAATGCAGGACCCAGGGCAGCATTTATTGTTTCCCTGTCAATCTTCTCATGAAGAGCAACGCTAAGCTCTAGTTTTCTTTTTAAAAAATACCTTTTTTTTTGGCTGTAGATCTCTTAGTACACAAATGAAATGAATTTATATATGAGCATTGTGCTGCTCATAAAGCCCTTTCAGTTTCAAATTTAGTTTTATTCCTTTTTTTAATCTCCATAGGATTTTCCCTAAATAAGCAGAAGTAGGGCAGTGCTAGTGACAGATGGACATAAAGAAGACTTGGATGCTGGCGAGACTTTACTGGGCTTGGGGAGCTGAACTGGGGTGCTTTCCTCATCACCCAAAGAGTTTAATTTGTCTGCAGGTTATTAATTCTCACCTCTGAAGCAGAGGGCTTGGCAACAGAGAGCGTTCCTTGGCAACAGACTCCTTGGGTTCATTAAAGCAGAGGTGGGAGGTTTGCAAATGGAAAAAGTTGAGAGATATTAGCAAATCAAATGGGCTGAGGCATGAGGAGTCTTGTCAGTCAGGCGGGGGTGACGGGGAGAAGGGATAGTAAACAACACGCAAGCTGGGGAGGCATCTTGGAGATGTTCTGGAAGGAGGCAGATGCAGGATTTGCCTGTTCTGCTGCCTTCCCCAGGGCAGCACGGCTGCAGAGGGCTGGGAGGGAGCTCTGCGTGTCTGCCAGGCTGTGGGCACCGAACTGCAGAGGTTGTTTATTAGAAAAATGGCTTTTTACAAGCAGCTTTTCAAACTGTGGTTTCCCACTAGAGCTTTTGTAAAAGTTCCTGTTTGTTTTGGTCCTCTCCAAACTGAAGCTGTGATTTTGGTGGTGAGATCCCACAAAAAGCCCCGTGAGGGGAGTCTGGGGGAGCATGGCTGTGTCCCATTCCATGAATTCCCTGTTTTCCCATGGAGCAGGCTGTGTGTGCCACACGGGGGCTGTTTGCACTGGGACTGCCACATAGAAATACTCCAATTAATTAATTAATAATGCCCAATGCACATAATGAAATTAGAAATAGTTTGTGCCAGCATGCAGGGTGTAGGCACAAGTGGCTGATCAGGGCTGGAGAAGGGGTTTGGAGAAAGGGTTTGGAGAAGGGGTTTGGAGAAGGGATTTGGAGAAGGGGGAGAAAGGTTTGGGCCCCCCCGTCTGTCCCTGCCAGGGCCCACTGTGTCCCTGTGGGAAGTCAGGAAACTGGGGAAGCCCCTGGCTCGCCGGTAATGATCTCTGTCCCCTACTGTGGTCAACAGCCAGATCCCAACCCCATCCATCAGAGCGAGGCATTCCAGGCGCTCGTTCCAGCCCCGTGCTTCCATGATTCTATAATTCATGACTGCAACTATCTTTGTGTCAGAGCTGGTTCAGGAGGACACTCGCATCTGGGCTTCTGAATATGTCATCTCCTATTAAAGAACAAACAAACTCCCTTGTAATGTACCATAAATAATAATAATACTTTGTGAGAGCCCGGAGCGTTGTGTTATTGCTGCGCTAATCACAGAGGCACTGGGCCATTATGAGAGTATTCCGTAGGGTTTGAGCTTTTTTTCCTGCAGGAAGGTACATGTTTCATGGCTCTCTAGCGTGGCTGATTGGTTTATAAAGCCAGGCTGGATGATTCCTAGCAGAGGTTAGACAAATTCCCCTCCTTTCTCATTAATTAACCTGTAGGATTTGGTGCCTGTTCTTTGCAGTTCAATAGAGACAGCGACTGTGGGAACAGATTTGTGCTCTCTGATATGGAATGAGGAACATCTGCCTTCTGCAGCAGTGAAATACCAGCGTGTGGCAGGGCTCTCCGAAGGGCACTGCCGGGCTCTCCTGCCTCGGTGAGGAAATTCCAGGCTGGAATTCCCATGGGGAGCTGTTGTCCAGTACAGCATCGGAGCTTGGGGTGGGTGAAAAGCAAGAGAAGGGAAATCCCCTCATGAAAACAGCAGCAGGGCGGGGGAAAAAGCATCTTGGGAAAAGTTCCCACATCCCGAGAGTGGTTTAGAGCAAAAAACTCCCAGTGGGATTAAGGAAGGGAGGCCTTGAAGATCTAAAGGAGATTTTGGTGGTGATGTGGTAACACAGGAGCAGGAAGAGAAGGCAGAGGCAGGTGAAATCCTGCAGTGCTGCTCTCCCAGGCTGCAGGAAAATGAACCTTCGTGTTGGGGATCCCAGGGCTGTGTTCTGAGTGTCTCAAACGAGGGTTCTGCTCCCAACAGCTGCCCTGCACTACGGTAAATAACGGTGGGAGAGCAGGGTGGGATCTGTGAGGGTTGGATTGGAGGCTGGGCTGCAGTGGGGATGTTTTTGAGTCTCCTGTGTGTTGTTTACGTGACTCCAGATGTGTTGGGTGAGGGACAAGGATGAGGGACAAGCATAGAGGTGATCTCTGCTGCTTCACTGGGGTGTGACATTGAGTGTCCCTCTGCTCATATCCCGTTGTTTGGCTTCTGAGTCCCTCTCCAGCTGCAGGGAATTAGGAGAAAATGAGTTACATGTGGACAAGTGGCATTAATCTGATGATTTAAGTCAGTGACTGCTCCTGCAGAGCAGTGTCAGGTGAACACTGTCCCTTCCTTCCCTGCCCTCGCTTCCCTGCTCACCTGTGGGGTTGTTGCCCGTTGTTATTGATGCCATGGCAGTCACCGAGAGGCTCCAGGCTGGGCTGGGCTGTTGAAGGGCAGCTGCTGTCTGAGGGTGAAGCACACCAGCTGATTTTGGTCCTTACTCTGTAGACAGAGACGTTTTTGGAGGCTGTGACAGGTCAAATGTGATCAGAGCACGGCTCTGCTGAGACTGACTGGGCCGTGGTGTTATCGAGGAGCAATCCTGGGGCTTTCCTCTGGAGTGACCCCCAGACAAACCCCCTGAGCAGAGCCTTGTCCCTGCCTCCCCAGGGGGTATAAATCCCATTTTTTGTCAGCAAAACCCCAGGGCAGGAGATTGCAGTGCCCACCCACCCCACACTGGGAGCTGCCTCTGTTTCCCCGTGGGCAGTGTGGGCTTTCCTGCCAGCGCAGTGCCCCTGGCACAGCTCCACGGTGCTCTGTGAGCCACCCCCAGCTCAGGAGCGTCCTTGGGATTATTCCATGTCTGGGATGTGCCCAGTGCCTTCGGGGGTGCTGGGCTACAGCATCCCCTGGCAGAGGAGCCAGGCCTGGTGCCCTTTCCTGGAAGCTGCTTTACCGCAGTGTGGGGAGATGGAGAGTCAGTGCCTCACTGAATATCCTGACCTGGAGGGGCCCCTGAGGATTATCACAGCTCCTGGCCCTGCCCAGGATGCAGAAGAAGCTCACAGGTGGCTTCTCCCTGCTCCCCCTGCTCTGGCAGGGCCTCGGGGCTTGGTCCCCTGCCCGCTGGCTGCCTGCAGAGCCTTTGCATTGACAATGAGGCAGCAGAGGTGCATTTTCTTGGCAGGGAAAGTGCGGCTGGGTTCTCTCCGAGGCTCCCCGTGCCAGAGAGAACGGCTGCCCCACTGCTCTGGGCAGGATGGGATTTATGTGCAGCCCGCTGCCCATTCAGGGATTTGGCTGATCTTGGGGCTTTCTTGCCTTTCAGCACCTTCGCGGGGAGCAGGAATTAACCTGGCAGCTCTTGGTTTGCTTCTCAAATCAGCTTAGTGTAAACAGGGAAAACAGGAAGGGAAACAGTGGAAAATGAGCCTTATTGACAGGCCTGATCAACGGCTGGCAGGAGCAGAGAAGCTGCGATAATTCCTGCCTGTCTGTAACAGCCATCCACAAAAATTGTCCTCCTCCTCCTCCAGATCCACGTTCCCAGTCAGAGCAGCAGGGTGGGATGTGCCAGACAAATCCCCCTCCAGTGGCACTGCCAGGGTGTCACCTTGGCTGAAGTGAGTGGAGTTCCTGGGGCGGTGCAGAGTGTGGTTTAAATCTGATTTTGGGCTGGAGAGGGTTGTTCCTGCGTTCTGTGTGTGTGCTGCCAGCAGTGCAGGGCTCAGGTGGTATTTCCTGGTAGAAAAACATTTACCCTTCAATTACAGGTAACCCGATCCATCGCTCTGGTTTTAGGCCAAGGTTCTGAAGGAAGCAGTGTCCGTTCAGGATGTGTCTGTCTGTCTGCCAGCTCTGCTGTCCCAGCTCTCCCAGCAGTTTTTGAGTGAGTTTGGTGAGGTTGTGCTGGCTGTGTCTGACATCCCGAGCAGGTGCAGTACCTGTGAACTCTGTGGATTCCAGGCCTGTGGGAGATGGGGCTCTCCCCAGAGAGATTGACACCACATTCCAGAAGGGCTCCCAGAGGTGGGATTCTCCAGCTAGAGCCCTCCTGTGGATGTGAATAACTTATCTGGTGCTTCTGTCACTCGAAACTTAGGCAGGATTCCAGAGTTTGGAGAGCTGTAAGCGTTTGCCTCCTGACTCTTTCTTTTGTCAGCCGTCTCTGGCAATAGTGATGGCTGTCAGTGCCTGTAGGAAAGGTGATGGGATGTGGCTTGATGGAACTGGAGCAGGCTGTGTGCGGCCCCAGCAGTGCAGAGACGCTGGGCAGCCTCCCTTCAGTCCTGCCTGCACTTCTGCTCTGTCCCATTTTGATAAATAAGTGAAGACACCTAAGCTCTGATCCTGCTGAGTGGCACAGGACCAGCAGAAAGTGGCAGTCACGAGGAGCTGCGTGTTGTTCCCTGACTCAAAATCTCCAGCTGCAGGAAAAACGTTGACTCCTCCAGAGGCCAGGAGCGGGAGATCCAAATGCCCTTCTGCCCTTGAGGCGTGGAGGAAAAACCCATGCAAGCACAGCCCTAAATCCTCTGCAGCTGTGCCTGAGGAGATTGTAGCTTCTCCACAGATTTTGCAGCATATCCTGTGCGGGGATCCAGCCTGTCCAGTGTCCCTCGTGTCCTGCCTGTGCCCAGGGCGCGCTGTCAGCCGTTTCCCTCGTTGTCCCCACCATCCGTACCTGCCCTCTCCTGTCCCTGACGCCAGCTGCATGCTCAGCTGCCAAAGAGGGGATTTTGGGAATATTGGTGGGGCATTTTCCTGTGCTCAGGGGTGTGTCAGTCCTGCTCCGGGCTGCCCCTTCCTGTGGGCACCGAGCCCCGGGCTGGCGGCAGGGGCTGCGGCGGCCGCGCCACCGGCGCCGTGAGCGGCCTTGGCCGATCGCTGCCAGCCCCATGTCCCGGCCCTGCCATGGGGAGAACCATGTCGACGTGCGTGTCCCAGCTGGAGGAGCCGGCAGGACTCAGCCCCGTCTCCAGTTGGCTGTACACATCCCATATGCTGCCGCCGCCTCTTCTCACCAGCGCCAGACACCGCCAGCTCCTCTCCCTCGACGTGGTGGGTGGCCGGATCGATGAGTGTGTTTGCTTTCCTAACCGTGCAGCGGGGCTCCCCTTCCCAGAAAGTGGGGAAAGGCGAGGGGAGCGGGCAGGGGATGGATGCCCGGGGTGGGGAGCATCACCCCGGGCAGGTGCCACGCTCGGCTGGGCCGGAGCTTTGCTTTCGGTGGGAAGGGGACTCATCCTTCGCGCGGAGAGCGCAGTGAGAACCTGCTGCCCTTCGAGCGTCAGCAGAATCCCCAGCCCCTCGCCGAGCGCCGAGCATGTGCTGGCTCTGCAGATCCTGCGGCGCCGGGGGCGAGGGTGACCGGCCACCGGCAGGAGGGCACAGGCTGCCTGCGGGGACCCTCCCCAACTTCGCATAGGTCCCCCCTCCCTCCCCTCCCTTCCACTCCCCTCCCCTCCTGCAGAGTTTCAAAGCACGGCAGGGGAAGGAAAAAAAAAAAAGAAAGGACATCCCCCTCCCCTCAAATCCCTCGGTCCGTGACTGAAATAAATAAGCACAATCCCAGGTAGTGAGGAGGCTGCTAATAACGTGCTCCTGACAGGCACGGGATTGCCGGGCTGAGGGATGGCTGACTGAAAGCTCCAGGCTAGGGTGGGGGTGGGGGGCTTCTTTTTTTTCCTGCCAGCTCTCGCCAGGCAGTAGGGATTTTTTTTTTCCTTCCCCTCCCTGATAATAAGGACATCATCAGAAGCAAGATGCAGTGGCTAAGGGATGGAACAGGAATGGTGAGTTCAGGTAGCTATGGCTTTCTCTTTTCCTCTTATTGCAGTACTTTGACAGGGAAATGAGCCTCCGTCCTATCTCCTGACTCCTCCTTTACTCCCTGTCCTTGAAACCATTGATCACTCTGTAGCCATTTTATAGACTCTGCATTCCCAAACTGCTGAGCAGAAGAAGAAATTAGGAGCAGGGAAGGAGGGTGGGCATGCCTCGGGGCGTGGGAGGGAGCGGCGCCTGCCAGGGTTGGGGAGGGGGTTTCCGTAGGGCGAGCCGGGGGTTCAGGGAGGGGAGCAGGGGGTTTTCCCGGTTCCCGCAGGTGTGGGGTGTGCGGTGGGAGAGCGCTGGCAGGAAAGGAGCGCGGCCGGGGCTGGGTGCCCGGGGCCGGGCAGCCGGAGCTGTCAGCGCTGCCCCTCCGCCGGATGATGAGTGGCGGTGCGGGGGGAGCGCAGGGGCTGCCGAGCCCAGCGTCCCTGCAGCAGCAGCCTGTCTGTGTGTCTGTCTGTCAGACACAGCCGGCTGAGCGCTGGCAGCCCCGCGGAACCAAACCCCGCCGCTGTGCCGCCGCCTCGGAGCCGGCTCGCAGGGCTGCGTGTGCCGGGGGCAAGCGGGGAAGTTCCCCCAGCTCAGCGCGGCCCCTCCGGCTCATTCAGAAACTTCCCCGGGAAGCGATGCGGTTGTTACTGAGATCCTCCTCCTCCTCCTCCTCCCCAGCTCGCCTTCCGTGCACAGCTCGCCTTTGCCATGGCTCCGGGCCGGGCCGGGCTGGGCTTTGCGGGTGTTTTTGGCTTTGCCCTTCCCTGGGCGTTCTGCACCCTGCGGGAGCCTCGGGCATCCCTGCGGGCAGGTCCCGGAGGCGCTGGGGCTCGGGCCGAGCTGGCGTCACCCGGCTCGGCCCCCGCGTTCCGGCTCCGGGGCACCGGCAGATGCTGCTGGCAGCGGGGAGGCTTCGGGATCGCTGCCCGTCCTCTCCGTGCGCCCCGCGCAGCTTCTCCATCCCCTCTCAGCTCCTCACCCAAGCGGGGTTTGGGGATTTTGTGCTCCCGAAAGGCTCAGGCGGGGCTGGAGCGCGGTGTGGGGTGTGGGCAGCAGCCTGCGGCAGCGAACGCGTTTGTTTGGGGTCCTGTTTAGGGCTTGTCTGCCCCCCAGCAGCGCTTCGGGGGCTCGGAGCGTGCGGAGGGATGGGATTTCTCCTTCCTCTGCTCCCTCGTCCCGCGCTTCGCCCCTCTCTGCCCGTGTCTAAGCAACGCTGGTCACCGGGTGCCGATTCCCATTGGATTCCCACTGGATTCCCATTGTCAGGGGTAACTGCGCTGCGAGAAAAGCAGTGCCGGGCAGCTCCGTGTGGCTCTTGCCTCCTTCCTGTCCCCTGTTCTCCCCGGTGGCTGCCGAGCCCCTGGGGAGGGGCTGGGGATGCTGCAGGACAAAGCACTTTTCCGATTGACACAGCACAAGCCTCGGCACTTCCCTGCCCTCCCATCTTCCCAGATTCCTTCCTTGCTGCCGGCAGCAGGGCAGCTGTGGGATTTTGTTCTCATTAGTCTAATCTTGCTCGCTGTAGCAGTGAATAGCCTGTAATATAAGATATTTTTCAGGGAAAGTAAAACTCCAGTGGTTGATTTTAAAGCAAGTTCTACCCGGGAATTTCCCAATATTGCTCCTTCTAACAAGGGGAAAAGGAAAGAGAGAGCTGTGGTTTCGGTGTTTTATACAGCAGTTCAGTTCAGCAGCCTCAGCAGGATTTGGAAATACTCCACGTATCTCCAGATACCTGAAAATAAATTATTTAAACCAGCAAAGTAAAACTGGACCAAGTAAGATAAATCCAGCAGAGCTGTTTGCGGTCGTGGCGGGCGAGGAGCCTGTGTCCCTGGGGACGGGTGGCTGTGGTCCCAGGGCTCAGGAGCTCCTGCCCTTGGGGCATGGGCATATTGGGATATTGGGAGCACCTCACGCCGAGGTCCTGCTGACAAATTCTGCTCCTTTAGCGAGAGGAGATGTGTTGGTCCAGATGTCCTGGCCGAGTGCCAGCATGGATAGCAATGTTCCCTCTAATGCAGATCCTCCCTGCTGTCCCCACTGGAAGTTATTTGAATTTTAGTACTTCAGATGTTGATCATTTGGTGGACTCTGCTAAACAAGTGAGTTATTCCACACCAGGAGTAGCTGCATTTCAGCACTCAGTGGGAATAAACGTCCTATGGAACTGTCACACAGCTCTGTTTGCTCCTGAGTCAGGGTTGGTGCTCTGCTCCCCCAGCCTCCCGTGCTGTGCAGAGTCTCAGCCTTTCACCCGGAGCATCACTGGACCCATTTCCATGTGCACTGAGTCTCTATTATGCTTTTCCAGCTGTACCTTTTACTCCAGTATTATTTTCTGCGTGTCTGCTAAAGCCCAGCACTCTACATTTATTCTGGCAGCATCCCTGGACCTTGTTCAGCTCAGGCACATTGGTCAAAACCTGGATTTTAGCCTGATTTTTCTCCTGAGTTCTGCACAAGGCTGATTTATTCAAAATGCTGATTTCAGTTGTTGTCAGCTTGGGTTCAACACTCAGATCTGCTCCCTTTCAGAGTTACCCATCTTTAAGAAGCCTGTCACTAACGCTTCACGAGTGCTGGTACCTTTTGTTCCCATGGCAGGTGGCTCTTTATTTCCAAATCAGCCCCTCACCCCAAGCTATTATTCCATAATATTAAGCTGTCGGAGCTTCTCTTTTCCCTCCTTTGCATGTGCTGCTTCCCATTTTTTAAACAATTAATCTTTTGCCAATTATGCCGGCATCCCACGGGGGTGTTTTCCATGCTTCACTGGTAGCACGGTGCTGAACTCTCCAGAATCTGTTCCTAACCTAGAAGAAATCCAACTAATTGTCATTGGTGGTGATGAGAATCAATCTGCACATCTGAGCAGTGTGTGAGTACAAGGATTATTTGGTTTGGCATTCTTCAGAGGGTATCGATCCAGCGTGGTAATCAAATGAGTTGGATTAAATCAGGACAAAATGCAGCCTTTTCTGGAATAGTTTTTTATCTGACAGGGGCAGAGGTTTTTTCCCAAGGCTTTGTTTGTGTTACAAGTAGCACTAGTGTGAATTTTCCATGGTGTTTCCTCCCGTGGGGTCTCCTTTTGGGTTTAATGTTGTGCCTGTGCCAGTCCAGGTGAGCGCAGCCATCACCTTCAGTAGATAAGTCAGGTTTTTGTCTTTTACAGCCATAAACAACCATATTTTAACACTGCCTGCTGTTCAAATATTTAAAATCAAGCTGATTTTAAATTGATATTTTGTTGATATTTTCCATTTCTCTCCTAAGTAAAAGTAAGTTCTCGTAAATCACCACAACTTAAAATACAGTGAAGAGAAACTCAGTGAGTCAAGGGGCCAAATCTTGCAAGTGCTGGAGGTGTCCCTGAGTGGGCCTTGCTTACAATTTTCCTCACCAGTTCTTCTCCACTTGTCAGTCACAAATCA
>VYZT01044549.1:0-18351 GCA_013400735.1 Pomatostomus ruficeps | reverse complement strand
TACCTTCTGTAAAGATGGGAATGTAACTGCCCTTGCTGTGTTCCTTAGGTGAAGATGCAGACTTGTGCAGTGAATTGTTACAGGAATCACTTGATGCACTGCGAGCTCTACCAGAGGCATCCCTTTTTGATGAAGGGACTGTATCTTCTGTGTGGCTGGAAGTGGTGGAAAGAGCTACTAAATTCCTAAGGTCTGTTGTGACTGGGTAAGTTTCTTTTTTTGAGCTGTTAAATGGCAAGCTTGTGTCTCTTAGAAGCTGGTGGTATGAACATAATGATTTAGAGAAAATTCCTTTCTAATGTTGTTATACAAGCAAGCAAAAAATTAATGAACTATTGAAATTATGCTCTTTAAATATGATTTAATGAAAAATCTGAATTGGAATATTCTGAATCACTGCAGGAGACTGACACAAAAAATTGTGTTTTACTAATGTAAGCATATCCACAGAAGAGTGCTTTGGTAATACTGTATATGTGCACTCTTAATTGTGCCTTTCAAGTATGGTATAATAATAGAGATTTCTGTGCATGTGGGAAAATATACTCATGTTGGACTTGGAACAGTCCCCTGCTCTTCCCTGTTATTTAAGTAGGCTTCAAGTTATCTTTTTACAGTAGTTACTAGAAATTGTCTTTTCAATACTGGAACTACGTCTTTAAAGTGAATATCATAAAACATATTTGAATTTCACCTGTGAAAAATGTTTTTCACGTTCTTAGCATGTTTAATAGAACCATACATAGATAGTGAAGTGTCGTGGTTTTGATTTTGGCTAAGTGGGGCACTTTCAAAGCCTAGCTGTCACTCTAAAACTTGATCTAGTTTGGAATGTGTGGGCTTTTCTTCTCAGTTGCTTTCATCACCACTTCGATATTTTTCTGTAAGTTTAATGGTTCTTGGGGTGCTGTAGATGCTTTTGGTAAGCAATTACCTATTATTTCCTATGAGCTAATGCATATTGTTTGACTTTGAAATAGAGATGTGCATGGAGCTCCCAGTACTAAAGGGCCAGGAAACATTCCTTTGCAAGACCAGCACTTGGCACTTGCCATATTGCTTGAACTGGCAGTGCAGAGGGGTACACTAAGGTGAGAAGCATGAGCACTCTGATTTTTAACCATCACTGTCTGTTGGAATGGGCTGACAGTCTTCAGTTTCTGTGGACATGGATTTAGTGTAATAATTGTGGTTCAAAGCATATGCACCTTTTCTAATTGAGATCTAAGACTATCTAGACTGCAAAATCCATTTTTTATATTTTGATAATCTGTTTAAAACAGAAAGCCCTGACATCTGATTTTGCTAAAATTCAAAATGTAGAAAGTGAACTGTGTGGATAAACTAACCCAATGTTTTTAGGAATGCTTATTAATAAAAGATGTCGATTCCCTCTTTCAGCCAAATGTTGTCTGCAGTTATGTTGCTGCTTCAACTTTGGGATAACGGAACGAGGGAAACGGATAATGAGCGATCTGCACAGGGAACAAGTGCACCCCTCCTGCCTTTGCTACAAAGATTTCAGAGTATAATATGTAATAAAGACATGCCCAATACTGAGGAAGAAATTCAGGTACTTATTCTTGGATTATTTGAAAGGGGCATTATGTTGGAATCATATTTCATTTGCCTAGCTAAAAGAACTATAAAGTTATTCAGATAAATTGGGAGTGGTGTTTTCCATGTAAGATGTATATACACCACAGTCGTTTGGTTTTCATGTGAACGTCTGAGTTTCTTCAGGTAGGGGAGAGAATATCACAAAATGGTTAGTGGTAAGCATTGTGTTTCATAGTTAATATTGTGATAATGAACTTAGATATGGCTAAGTGACTTTTCAGCATATTTGGATTGTTTTTATTTTGTCATGTTTAGAGTTAATTGAACTAGACTTGTAGTGAATATTACTGAGGTTGATTAAAAACATAATAAACCAATTTTATTATGCTTGTAACCTTCTATTATATACACAATCAGACTGTTTTCTCAACATGCATGTTTCAAATTTTTCTCTAATGTAAGAAAAAAAGGATGTGCATAGTTACTTCATTTTCTCTTACACTGTGCAGATAGTCATCTTGTCTAAACTTTGTGTATCTGTATGTGTAGTCTCATAGATATACCTTGAATGTTTTTCTGAGTGCTCTTTTCTCTTTTCCAGCTCCTGACTTACCCTCTAAGTCCAAATGAAAGCTTTTTGAGGTATCTGACTTTGCCACAGGACAATGAGCTGGCGATTGACCTGAGACAAACAGCTGTGGTGATCATGGCCCATTTAGACCGCCTTGCCACCCCTTGTATGCCTCCACAGTGTAGCTCTCCTACATCTCATAAGGTAATGATTTGCAGTATCAAATTCAGTAAGGTGTTTTCCCTAAAAGCATAACTGAATTTCAGAATGCAAGGAAAACAGCTCCTAAGATTCTTCAAATTCCTTTCTGATTTTCACAACATAACCTTGAGTTCTGAAATTTGTCTTACTTGGGTATCTTGTATTACATCAGCCCCTTTTCAGTCAGCCTTAGAGTGCATTTTATGGTTTATGAACCATTCTTTCTTACCACACTGTGGCTAATGCTGCTGTATTTTGAGCTGTTCCCTGTGTTTCTCAGAGTAAATTCTCAAGACCAGACTTTATAAATGTTGGGGGGTCTGACATACTAAAAAAATAAAAGAAAGAAAAACTTGAAAAATCTCTGAATCTCTTACTGTAGATATTTATAGCTCATTTAGTACCAGACTGAACTGACTATGATGCATGCAAGTCTTTATTTTTGGTATCTTCTAGTTAGGTGGGTTTTACTGACTATTGGCGAGAATGATGGCCTCAGATTTGAATGTATTTGGCATATAAAAGTTTAAAAAATAATCTGCTCTATGCATTTTCTTAAGCTGTGTATTTCAAAACTTAGTACTTACAGAATTTCTTATTTCCTAGGGATCACTGCAAGAGGTCATTGCTTGGGGATTAATAGGTTGGAAATACTATGCTAATGTGAGTGGTCCAATTCAATGTGAAGGACTGGCCAACCTTGGTGTTGTACAGGTTGCTTGTGCAGAGAAACGTTTTCTGATATTGTCTAGAAATGGAAGAGTTTATACACAAGCGTATAACAGCGATACTCTGGTGAGAGTTTTTTACGTGTTTTTAAAAATTTATTCTGTATTACTCCATAAGTCTGCTCTTCCAAGTATGTACAATTCTTAGGAGAGTAGATGGAGACTTGCTGATTTTTGTGAGCTTTCTGTACTGTTGTAGTTGAACTTTCAGGAATAGTAGGTTTTGTCTCTTGTATTGATTTGATGAAATGCATATGGGTTCTGTAATTTCTATCAGGCTAGAGGTTATGGATACAATGATAATTGCTTTTCTTGGTATGTTAGCCTTGGTAACTTCTGAAATTGGCAGATATGAAATGAATTTTACTTCAGTGGTATAACTGTGTCCAAGCTGTGTAGTTTCTCAAACAAAAATATACTGTAATAGAAGCCTTTGTCACTAAGATAGCCTGTCATGTTAAGATAAACACCATTTTCCTGTGTACTGAAGACCTTGTAAGGATGGGAACAAATAACTTCAAAGCATTGCTTTGGTCCTATTTGACTATTTTTTCCTTCATGCCTTCACCTCATTAATTTGAGAGCAAAGTTTTGGTAAAACTTTGATAGGAAAACTGTATCTAGTTATGTGACGAAAAATATCAGCAGTTTTTGTAAGCATATTGCTTTTGCTCGGTTTGCAGGGACCACAGCTGGTGCAGAGTCTAGCTTCCAGAAATATTGTGAAGATAGCAGCACATTCAGATGGGCATCACTATCTGGCTTTGTCAGCAAATGGTGAAGTTTTCTCTTGGGGTTGTGGAGATGGTGGAAGACTAGGTCATGGAGATACAGTGTATGTATTAAAAATAATCATGACATTTATTTGCAAGTGTTCTGAATTCATAGTAAAAACTATTTTGTTGTGTATATAAGCAATGTTCAGCATTTGACATTTGGCTCAGTTACTGAACGGAATTTGCGTTCTCCCTGCTTGTTTTCTCTGTCTGGAAGATTCCCAGTTCTGTATTAATGCTACTTTCTGAAATACTTGTAGGTAGAGGGTGTCGTAGTGAGCACTGTTACTATGCCTTTTATTAATGGTTTTATGAATGTAGAGCACATTTTTTCTGAAACATTGACTCGCGTGTTGGAGTGGGGTCATCATTTTTTATGCAGTCATGTTGTACATTATTCCATTTTTCCCAGACATTACTGTCCTACTTCTGTGTAGAAGCAGTCTTCACTACAGTATTGTATAGGGGTTGTACATCAGTACATTTTAGAGATTTCAGGTATCTTCCCCCAGTGCAGAATTCCCTCTGAGGCAAGAGAGAGACTACACAAGGGTTATCAGTGTCATGAAATTAATTGTTCAGATACAGTAATTAAAGGTATTATTAACAATAGACAAATATTTTTTAAAAACATTGCATGAAATCAATTTGAAACAGAAGATGTAGTTGTTAGACATTCCTTCAGTGGTTTGTATGTTGTTGAACTATTTGAACTTAATTTTGGCTTGTAGCTCTATTTATATTTTGATACTTCAGACTAATAATAAGGCTTGCAAGTAGAATTGCAGCAATTCTAACAAGTATGTCACACCTTTTATCAACTACTCCTCAAATCACCTTTTGTGAAATATGTCACCTTCTCTTTAAATAGCCCTCTGGAGGAACCTAAGATGATATCTGCTTTGTCTGGGAAGCAAGCTGGGAAGCATGTTGTTCATATAGCATGTGGAAGCACCTACAGTGCAGCCATTACTGCTGAGGGAGAGCTGTATACATGGGGACGAGGAAACTATGGCAGGCTTGGTCATGGTGAGTTAGCTCCTATCTTCAAAGAAGTTACTAAAGAATTGTTTAGTGCCTGTCACAAATGATCGTTCATTCCCCCTGAAGCTGATTTGAGAACCTTGTGGCTTCATGTGAATTGAAATAACTATGGAAGGGATTGTCTCAAACCCACTAAATTCCTATGACCTATCTGGAAATAAGCAATTAGATGGAGAAGAAAAATCTGCGGTGTTTTCTATTCCTTTCTTCATGAAGCTAAGACTATTTCATGGTTTAAGTCCTTGTTGGATGTCTCAGAAAACGTATGGGAGCTTAGTCATGATACTCAAATCTAAAAACAAAATAAACAACGCTGTCCTACACCCACATAACAAAATGTTCAAAAATAAACCAGCAAAAAAACCAAGAACCTGTCAGGCCCTCTGGGTTTTGCTTCTCACAGAACCATTTTGTTTTGAAGGTTCCAGTGAAGATCAGACCATCCCAATGCTGGTCACAGGGCTGAAAGGACTCAAAGTTATTGATGTGTCATGTGGGAGTGGAGATGCTCAGACTCTTGCAGTTACTGAAAATGGTTAGTAGCAAAACAAAACGTAAAGTTTCAAGTAAGCTTACCTTTCCTTCCTTTTACTCTGAAGATATTTATACTGCAGATATACTTGTTTCTAGCGCCTTGAATTCTGTAAGAATTTGAAGCTGAATTTCCTTCTGGGAAAATACATATGTACATTTATACATTTTGCATATAATAGTGCAGATATATTTTTATGCATAGATATGCAGTATGTTCCTTATGAATATGCAAATATATTGAGTTATGGTGTATATATATTTCATGTAGATGTATAATAATGGACACACAAAATAATATATATGTGCATGTGTCTAAATTTTATTCATTACTATGTAACTGCAAATATCTCATGTTGTTACAAGAGCCAGAATTCAGAGTAGGAGAGCTGTCTCTGTTAACCCTTTGGGAGTGTCAAAAAAGCTGCATGGAAATTCATCCTTCCAACATCCCACACCAAGGTGCCTGGGATGAGACAGATTCAAGACCTACATTTCATTGTGTGAGGTTAAGCCCCAAAGTCACCTCTTAGAAAGCAGATAGTTCTTGGAAGCTGGTTGTTCCTTTGAATTATAGCTGGTTAATAAGACAGACAGACATATTTAAAGATGGAAATGTTTGCTCATACAGGAAATGAAAACCCAGATTTAATCATTTTTTTTTCTCTCAGTCTCTGCCTTGCATGCTTCCATTGCTTATCAGAGTACCTTATGGACTAGCTTATGCAAGTAGGGAACACAAATGCATCAGAATGTAAAACAAGACTTTCCTTTTGGGTATGCGTGGGTTTACCATTCTTGAACCATAATTTTATTTACTGCAGATGCAAAATGACTTGACTGTTTCTAAGTTCCTACATCAGGACTTAGATTTAGTAGCGTATTTCAAAAGAACCTGATAGACATGGCAATTTCATTTCATTTTGAGAAATGCTTGAAAGATATAAACTGAAAATTAAAATAAGTTTCACAGACAATTTGACCATTTGATGTGGAAAACATTTTGTAAGTTCTTATAAATAATAAAGCAGCTTTTAACTTGCTTGCTTTACAGTAAATCCTATGCTTCATATATTTTTAAGGACTTGCCATACCCTGCTAGATTTTCAGTGCATGTTATATGTTGCACTTTTTATGTTTAATTTTTTCAACATGAAAACTTTACAAGTATTATTCTTTCTTACTGTCACAAACAATTAGAAATTAATTTGTAACTACTATACTTAAAATAGAATTTAAAATTTGTGCTTGTTATAGAATCTCAGATTTTTAGCAACTTATTTGTTAAAACAGATCACTTAATTGCATGAAGCAGCAGTGCAATTATTTTTTCTTCCTCCTGATTTAAAGGCCAGGTGTGGTCTTGGGGTGATGGAGACTATGGAAAACTGGGAAGAGGAGGTAGTGATGGTTGCAAAACTCCCAAGTTGATAGAAAAACTTCAAGATCTGGACATTGTGAAAGTACGCTGTGGGAGTCAGTTTTCTATTGCTTTAACCAAAGATGGCCAGGTCTACACCTGGGGAAAAGGTGACAATCAGAGGCTTGGGCATGGAACAGAAGAGCACGTTCGATATCCCAAACTGCTGGAAGGCTTGAAAGGTAATTATCAGAGCTGGAAATATTCCAAAGTTCTTTTTGCTGCTGTTGGATCTTTTTATGGAGCACAAATGAACTCAACTTTAAGAGTGATGATACTATCTACTCTGTTGTATTTTATGCTGGTAGCACTGGAAAAGGTAGTAGTGCGCATTTCCTATCAGTTCTGCCTTTACACTTGCAAGGTTTTTGCAGACTTAGAGACACTATGTTATGACTACTTTAAATGTTTCATGTCTTGTATTCTCTTTATTCTTCTTGCCTTTCTTTCATTAGGTTCACAGAAATGCTTCTTTAAAGCATGTACGTTTGCATTGTCAGGCAAATAAATTTATATAATATGTATGCTTAGATTAAGGCAGGTGAATGGAATAAATGAAAACAACAGACAACGGATAATGTCATTAAAGTTGTGTTTGTGCCAAAACTTTTGACTAGTTTGTAACAGAGTGAAAATTACTTCTTTCATTTTTGAGAAACCTGAGGTTCTGTAGGGGAAGACGAGGAATAAACCTTTTTTATTGCTCTGTCTTTGCTTTAACTTGTTATTCATATATGTTGAATGATCTAAATGAGAACAACTTCTGAACTAATCACTACAAATAACTTTCCAGTCTCTCATCATAGGTGGGGAGATCTTTTTATAAATCTTTCCTGAAAAGGTTTCTAAGTAGAAAGGACACAAAGTAGAAGATTTTTTTGAACTTGTTAACTTTTGTACTTACCTCTCTCTTGGTTTGCTTTGCGGTGCTCTTCCAAGCCACTGCTGAGGCAAAAATGAGACTCTTGACATCCATAATATGTTCCTAGTTAAGCATGTTTGTAATTAGTAGTTTTCTTACCTCTGCTGTTTTTCTGTCAATGATTGTAATATCTAAGTTATATTTTCAATATCCAACTTTCCTATCAGGAAAGAAAGTGATAGATGTGGCAGCTGGATCTACCCATTGTTTAGCACTGACTGAAGATAGTGAAGTGCACAGCTGGGGAAGCAATGATCAGTGTCAGCATTTTGATACTTTGCGCATCACTAAACCAGAGCCTGCAGCTCTCCCAGGATTAGACACAAAGCATATTGTTGGAATTGCTTGTGGACCTGCTCAGGTAGGTTTTGGTTTTGGATGATTTGGTTTTACCTCCCACTGAGGTTAGTTCTGTATTCAAATCCTGGTACTTCTTTCTGCGCTTACATGACTTTTTGTGTTCTTTTTTCTTACTGTGAGTAAATGAAGGCTTTGGGAAAAACAAATCTTGTGCAGTTCTGCTGAAAAGGGGTGATTCGCTTTCCCTCTCTTGGGTATTCTGAGAAGTAGCTGTTTACCTGTTTTGTTTTGTCTGGCACAGCAATTGAGGAAATATCAGCAGAATGTTTCCTGTGGCAAAAATAGTGAGGTTTCTGGACTGGGTATGACAACACATTGGAAAATGTGAGAAGAGAGTTCTGGATTGGTAGGGTTTTGAGTTCACAATGATGCATTCTCTTTGACAGTTGTGCTGGTATTATTTCCACATCATCTATTACTGTTTGAAGGCAGATTTAGCTTTACACTCCTATCTGTAATCAGTGTCATATTTAGAAAACAGCTAACTGTGGAGCTTTGTATATTGTTTCCATTTATAGAGTTTTGCTTGGTCATCGTGTTCAGAGTGGTCAATAGGCTTGCGGGTACCTTTTGTGGTGGATGTTTGCCCCATGACATTTGAGCAGTTGGATCTGTTACTGAGACAAGTGACTGAGGGAATGGATGGATCCTCTGACTGGCCCCCTCCTCAGGAAAAGGAGTGTATGGCTGTGGCAACATTGAACCTTCTAAGACTTCAGGTACCTTCCATTTCTTATGCTTAGAGTAGTCATTGAGCTAAATGTTTTCACTAAATTGCTTGGATGGAAACAGTGACCTTTAATGTGTCTTAAATCACTTTTATTGATTTTAAAAAGTGAAATAACTACACTCTCATTTTATACTCTTTGAAATTTGGCATCTAGTGGTTGTTTTTTTTTCTTTTTGACAGTTTTGGGTGTCATTAAGAACGAACTATAAAACAATATATAAATGGATTAAGCCTTGTATACTCAAATTTTGAGCATTTTTATGAATTTCAAATAGCATTTTTAAAAGTGAGTGGCCTCTTTAATTGGTGTCTGACAGTCACTGAAAATGTGCTACTTTTTCTAGCATAATGTAGTGATGCAGAAACAATTTAGGTTATTCTTTAGGTTTACTTCAGAACTTTGGGGCTTACAGCTACCATTTGTAATCCTTGAGTGTTGGTTTAAATTCAGTATGTAAGCAAGCCAGCATTTCCCTTTAATTTTACAGATTTGCAGGTGAAAGTTTGTATCTTGGTCACTGAACTTACTTGCTCCAGAATTGACTTCTTCCTATCCCCACCAAGTTCATAACCCTTCTTAATTAAAATCAGATTTTTTTTTCTCCTCCCTTTTTTTTTCAGCTTCATGCTGCCATTAGTCATCAGGTGGATCCAGAATGCCTTGGCCTGGGTTTGGGCAGCATCCTGCTGAACAGCCTGAAGCAGACAGTGGTGACGCTGGCGAGCAACGCGGGCGTTCTGAACACGGTGCAGTCGGCGGCCCAGGCGGTGCTGCAGAGCGGCTGGTCCGTGCTGCTGCCGACGGCGGAGGAGCGCGCTAGGGCGCTCTCGGCGCTCCTGCCCAGCGCAGGTTGGTCCTCAGGCTGAAGCCTGTTTGTTTGGGCCTCGTGTCTGGACTTCATTAATAGCTTCTTCTGTGCTTAGTTTCAGGAAATGAAATGAATGTAAGCCCAGGACGTAGGTTTATGATTGACCTCTTGGTGGGCAGCTTGATGGCTGATGGAGGCTTAGAATCTGCACTGAATGCTGCTATTACTGCAGAAATTCAGGTATGTTTTTTCAGCTTTGCCATTCAGCTTCTTCAGCAGGGCACTGGCTTGGTTACTTTTATAAATACAGAGTAAATGTGCTGTCAGTTGTGAACTGTGCAGCAGCTACTGACATGTGTCCACCATGGTTTTGTGGAGTTTCTCTACTCTTCTTTACCTTCATCATCCTCATCCCTCCTTTTGCCTTTCTTTTTATATTATTATTGTTTTTTAAAAAGTGTGCCCATGCTACATGCCCATTGTTACAGAATATACAATACACATTTTGTCTGGTAGGAATTGTTTCCTTTGTGCCATAGGTAAAAGTAACTTGATCTTGTTACCATGAATACTTGTTAGCAAAATGTTTCATAATCATAGTGGAAGTTTGTGTGTTTTCTTTAACTTGGTTTACTTTTTCTAGGATATTGAAGCAAAAAAAGAAGCACAGAAAGAAAAAGAAATTGATGAACAAGAAGCAAATGCATCAACACTTCATAGGAGCAGAACTCCATTGGACAAAGACCTTATTAATACTGGAATCTATGAATCTGCAGGAAAACAAAGTTTACCATTAGTTCAGTTAATTCAGCAGTTACTAAGGTAAGTGCTTTAAATTTGTCTTTCACATTTGTACAGAAATGTGTATTTAGATGTTCTGTGAATAGTCAGCTAAAGGATGATTAATTTTGGTTAGCAAATAAAGTCTTCTGCTAGCATTTTTAGCTCCTCAGAATTCAAAATATTGAACATTCTCCTAGCTTATCTGTAGTTCTGCTATGTTGTGTTTGCTAAGGAGCAATGTTCTATATTAAATTACCCAGTTTTAGAAAGACTTAACTGCCTTGCTTTTATGGATTTTGATACTCCTTCTTGGGAAGAAGTGTCTTAAAGTTTTTGTACCAAATATAGGACAAATGTTTAAAAACCTGTCCTTTCAAAGTGTGAGAACCACCACAAATTCATTTAGAACTGAATATTCTGTCCTATTTATTTCGAGCTGCCTCAAGCAGACTTTAAATGGGGAAGAAACCTAAATTTTAAATTCTTGACTGAGAGTTGTGAATGCATGACCAATTAGGGTGCTGAGAACAAAGCTTCTTTGTATCAGTTAGAGGAGCTACAGGAGTACTTAACATGTAGCATATATAGCAGGAAGTAATTATGAGTTTACCAAGAAATTTATCGCATATTTTCACTTAATTGTGATGCAACCAAGTAATTTAATCAGTACTGAGGCTCTTTTGAGCTATGTAGTGTCACGGCTTTAGCTGCAGCCTCTCAGTGAACATTGTCAGATTGTGTTTTGTAGTGAGTGATGACAAAACCCACGAACTTGAGGTATTTTGCAAATCTTATTAACCAAAATGTATCCACAAAACCACTGACTTTTTGAGTACTACGGTGCAAAGAAGTGAAAGTTCTGCACAGAAACTTTGCATAGGTTTCTTACATATTTAGGCAAAATTTTGCAAAAGCTTAACCCATGGACTGTGGACTGTCTTCACTCTGAGCTCCCCTGAAGTACTTTGTGATGTCTTTATACTACTTAGGAACATCGCTTCACAGACGATAGCCAAACTAAAAGATGTTGCTCGTCGCATTTCTTCCTGCATGGACCAAGAGCTTTATAGCAAGGAGAGATCTGCTTCTCTGGACTTGTTGCTCCGTTTTCAGCGTCTTCTTGTTAGCAAACTTTACCCAGCAGATTGTGTTGGCCAGGTCCCTAATACATACAGTAAGTTGTGGTTTTAAAAAAAAAAAGCTAACAACCTCCTCCCCTGATCCCTCCCCAAGTATTTCTGTAATACCTTTTACAGGATAGCAGTTTCTTATTTTAATTTATTTTCTTGTCTCATTTATCAGCCTAGTTGCTGAGTCTGTCTGAACAGTGTTTGAAAGTAGTTTCTTTACGTTGTTTTCTGGAAGTGAATTTTTTTTTTGTTAGGTAATAGGATTTAGGTAATAAACTTTTAATACATTTCTAAAAAGACATAATTTCTTAAATAGTGTGAATATCAAGTGGCATAATTTCAGAGTTTGTCATCTTTTGAAGTCTGTTTCTTAAATACAACTATGTGATCGTTTTCTGTGCTCCTCCTCCTTTTTTATACAGGTCCTGACCTCTTAGGTGTTGGTTCTTTACTGAAGAAATACACTGCTCTTCTGTGCACACACATTGGTGATATACTTCCTGTGGCAACCAGCATTGCTTGTACTAGTCACAGGCATTTTGCAGAAGTATCTCGTGTTGTGGATGGAGATCTAACAGGTAGGTTTTTACTTCTTGTCCTCCTTTCTTCCCCTTCCATGGAATTTTAAGACATTCTTGAAAATTCTAAATGGCTAAGAAGTCAGTTTCACTTTTTATTAATGGGAGAGAAGGAGGGAAAATTTTATGAGAAAGACAAGAGCTTTATACTCAACAGTAGTTGAAGGCAGAATATATGAATGATGATTTACTTCTGCAATGCAATAAACATACAACTTGAACTAAATTGTGAGTGTCTTCTGTGTTTTCTGTTTCAGGTATTCTTCTTCCAGAACTAGTGGTTTCTATAGTGCTACTCCTCAGTAAAAACGCTGGATTAATGCAGGAGGCTGGTGCTATCCCTCTGTTGGCTGGCTTGCTGGAACACCTAGACAGATTTAACCACTTAGCCCCTGGAAAGGAAAGAGATGACAATGAGGATTTAGCATGGCCAGGAATAATGGGTAAGTACTTAGTAGCATCTGGACTGCGTTCATATAGCTATATAAAATTGGTGGCTGCTCATGAACTACTCTTAGGAAGAGAATTCTCCTTCCCAGTATGAAGTTTTATTAACCAATTTATTTGGCAGTTGTATGGCAGTATTTATTTCTGTCAGTACATTTGTAAGGAAGTTACATATAGAGGTAGGATTAAGCAGAGTACAGATGCAGCTTTTTCAAGAAGTAGTTCACATCATTTTGCATTTTGAGTGAAAAGTCGCAGTGAAAACCTGAGTAGTACATCTAGGCATTTGTTACTAAATTCTGTCTGTGAAACAAAGGATGTGTAGTATTAAAGCTTTGAAATAAGGAATTTTTATTTTCTCAGGGCACTTTGTAATATGAGCTGTGTCTGTGGTCAAAAAAGAAGGATCTTTTATACTAAAAAAATCTGAATTTAGGCTGAAATGAAATGTATAGCAAATTCCTTGCAGGCAAGTGAGTAATAAAACCGAAGTAATTTGGAGGAAGAAGCGATTAGAGCAGTGATTTGTTAGAAAACTGATTGTTCTGCTCCGCCTCCACACAAACCAGCCATATAGCTAGGCAATGCTAGGTGACATTAAAGATTAGTGCATAAAGGAACACAGTATACAGACAATTTAATTGCATAATATGTGGACAGGAACATATTAATAACCATTTTACTTTTGAGCATATAAAAAAATAAACAGCCTTTGAAAAGAAGTGAAGAATGGGATTAGTTAACTATGAAAAGGATGTTCAGAAAAAAACCTTTACTTTCTGATTTTTTGTTGATAAATTCTCTTCTCCGTTTTATACGGATAGGTTCATTTTTTACTGGCCAGAGCTGCAGAAATAATGAGGAGGTGACACTTATACGGAAGGCTGATCTAGAGAACCACAATAAAGACGGAGGATTTTGGACAGTGATCGATGGGAAGGTGTATGATATAAAGGACTTCCAAACCCAGTCTTTAACTGGCAGTAGTATACTTGGTGAGAATTTTCATCTGACTTAAAGACATAAATGACTTGTTTCAAAACCAGGTGGAACTACCAGATTTTTAGATACTGTATTGACTACCTCATTCTTCCATTAGCTCAGTTTGCTGGTGAGGACCCAGTTGTTGCTCTGGAAGCTGCTTTGCAATTTGAGGACACACGGGAATCAATGCACGCCTTCTGTGTTGGCCAATACATAGAGGTAAAAATGTTACTAGTGGGTAAATGCTTTCCAAAGTCAAGCATTACTTGTCTGTCAGAATTCTTCTTGGAGCTCAGTTCTAGCTTAAAATTGCTCTTTCTTTTGTGCAGCCTGACCAGGAAGTGATTACAACGCCAGACCTCAGTACTTTGTCATCACCTCTGATAGACACAGAACGGAACTTGGGTCTTCTCCTCGGACTACACGCTTCCTACCTGGCAATGAGCACACCGCTTTCGCCTCTGGAAATTGAATGTGCCAGTAAGCAGGACGTCATTTTGAGCTTTAAGAAGTGATAAATACTTGTCAAAGCATGCAAGAGAAAGACAGAGGACAAATAAATTAACTGAAAATTTAGCACTTCTTTAGTCTTGATATCTTTTGCAGGTGTTCTTTATTCTTAAGATTAACTACCACACCCATCAAGATCCCAATAATTTAGCAAGACTTAAATAGGGATTAGATAATTTTGAGCAGTTGAATTCAGTAGTTTGTAATATGCAACATAAAATAGAAGAGAAAATGATGCTACACGGTCTCCTATCTCACCAATTTGTTATCAGTTAAGAGTGCCTGGTTCATGTGGTATTGAAAGTTTTCTTATTGGGTGTTGTAGTTTGGTGAACAGAAGGTATAATTCAATAGCAGAAAAATTGCTAAGGCCCTGTATCTCTAAACAGATGATGGCTTCCCTGTTACTTGTTTCTCAGTTGCAGAACCCTTTTCTTCTTCCTGTGAAAAAGTTTCGGCAAATGAAAGACTTTCTAAATCTTGTTGAAGCTGTGAATGCACTTTATTAGAGGAAATTGAGTCTTGATAGCTTAGTCTTTGATCAGAATATTCACTCATGTTTTCTGTACTTTAGAATGGTTGAGGTCATCGATCTTCTCTGGAGGCTTGCAAACTAGTCAGATTCATTACAGCTACAATGAGGAAAAAGATGAAGACCATTGCAGTTCACCTGGTAACACTACCCCAAATAAATCAAAACTATATACACATCGATTATCTTTGAGTGACCATTCACAGCCCTTTCTCCAGGCTATTGCGGATAATAACATTCAGGATCACACTGTGAAGGTAAGCCCTCAGTAGTTCTGTGCAAAAAAACCTGTTGCTGAAGGGTGATAGTGGTGGTGAAAATTCTCCAAAAGTTATACCAAAACAATTGAAAAAGTTAATTCAGAATTACCTTTTGTGAAAGGAATAAGTCAGTGCTACTAATGGATAAAATGTATATATTTCACTTAATAGCATAACAGTACATTTTTTCTTTCGAGTTTTTGAGTGGAAGAACTAAAAAATCTGAATATTCTTACAAAAAAAAATTAATAATGCGTTATTTCCCATGTCAAATTTCAGTAGCATTGTGAGATCCTGCTCACCTCCAGTTGAACTAAGATGTAATCTTTTCTGTCAAGATGCAAATGTATTTTATGTTTCAGATTCACAAACGCCTTTGTCTTAAAATCCCTTTGGGCCTTGAGGTTCAGGTTTCATGTGGTTGGAATTGTGGATGTTATGAAAAACCCTATGGTTTACATTGATCACTATCCTCTGTAATACCTTTAGATTTTGTACCCTCTGAGTTCAGCTCCTTTATGGAAAAAAACCCAAATAAGTCTTTGGGAATAGTGATAATGATGAATAATGATTAATCAGAAGACAGTTTAAAATTGTGTTAGGTGACCTGGCTGTCTCATGAAGAGATAAAGACAGTAGTACCTTTGTTCCTTGAGCTATGTTGCTCTTCATACAAGAAGAAGGATATAGGGTGTCTGTAGTATTGGGTTGTAGTTGCTGTGTGTTAAATTGCCCGTATTTCATGTTGTATCTCAGAAATGTTAGTTCAGATTGTGGAGATTATTCAGTGTTCTTTAAATACTGCCTGTGGTATTTTGAGTCTTTTCACTGTATTTTAGAACCAAAGTTAAACAGAGGCTGTTGTGTGTTTTCTTAGGACTTCTTGTGTCAAATAGAGAGATACTGTAAACAGTGTCACTTAACAACACCAATCACATTCCCTCCTGAGCATCCTGTGGAAGAAGTAGGGCGTCTGTTACTGTGCTGTCTTCTGAAGCATGAAGATTTGGGTAGGTAGGCTTGTGGTGTGTTTGTTTGGCCCAGTTTAAACTCTGCTATGGATGATTTTGGAAATGCATATTCAAAGATTGTCTTTTCCCATTAAGGTCATGTAGCACTGTCTCTTGTTCATCCTGGTACCCTTGGAGTTGACCAGGTAAAGCACAAAACCCTCCCAAAATCTGTAGTGGACGTGTGTCGTGTTGTCTACCAAGCAAAATGCTCACTGATTAAGGTAAGCCTGCTGCTGATGTTAAGATTAATTTTCATTTGATGTGTTTTAATAAAAAGTTATATATTATTCATTTTATTGTGTATTATACAATAATTTAATCTTCCAATGTGTTTTCCAGACACATCAGGAGCAAGGGCGTTCTTACAAGGAAGTTTGTGCTCCTGTCATTGAGCGTTTGAGGTTCTTATTCAATGAACTGCGCCCTGCAGTTTGCAATGATCTCTCTATAATGTCAAAATTTAAACTTCTTAGTTCCTTGCCCCGATGGCGAAGGGTAGCTCAGAAAATCATTAGAGAAAAAAGGAAAAAAAGAGGTAAGGCAGTAGTAATGTTGTATTCTCTTTGAAACAATGAAAATCCACCTTATTTCAAGGTCTGCTGCTATTTGAGACTCTCCTTAGATGAAGCATCAAAGCCATTTGCTCTCTGCTGCATTTTCATGCAGCTTTCTGAAACAATGGATGCATGTCAGATCCTACAGCAAGAACTGGCAAACAAGAGTGTCAAGTTTAGTTGAGGCATGTTTCTTCATGTTCCAGTGTATTAAAAATGATCCTTCAATATCATATCCTCTGAATTAGTTTTAGTAACATTTCACTGGAAGTGATGTGTTTTTAGAAATCATATTTTATTAAAGTGTAGTCAAAGAATGGTTTAACTGGAAGGAAATTAACGTGGTGAACAGGCACCAAAGTGCTTTTCAAGTTTGTCTTTAAAGATAAAAGCAGGTAATACAAGACTTAATTTGGTAATAGTTGGGCATAGAGTTCACCAAGAATATATTTCCATTTTATTACAGACAGATCTTAAGCATTCTGTGTGCTTCGGTTATCATGCAAACCTAAAAAGGTGATGCTGTAAAATCTTATCAGACTCATGAAAGAATAATACCTTTTTTTCTATAGTGCCAAAAAAATCTGAATCTGCTGATGTAGAAGAATCCAAAATTGGAAATGAAGAGAGTGATTTAGAAGAATCTTGTGTGGTACCTCACAGTCCTGTACCTATAGATAAAAAGCCCATACCGATCAAATCACCCAAGGTAAGATCTCAGATTTTGAATAAACTTTATGAATAAAAATAACAAGGGAAAAAAGTATGAGCTAAACCATGATTGCTGTAACTTGACATTTAATATTCTGATAATGGTCTTTGGGATGTATAATTAAGTGTGACATGTTGTTTCAGTGAAGCCTGGAATATTTTTTTAAAAATGAGCTTGTATTTAGCATATGTAAAGATACCTTCTCTAAATTTTGAAGTGTTGATAATCTGAGATAAAGCTTCATTTTGAAATAAAATGTTGTGACAGGTTACTTCCTCTTTTTTTTGAACATTAATGCATTTGAAATGTTATGTAGCAATAGTAAAAAAGATAATGAATTACGAATAATATTAAGCTCTTCCCTGACTTTGAGGAAGTTTTTATTTCCACTCCTTACCCCCCAGTATTTTAAATTTGGAAATTGTTTTGCATGAAATAACCTATATTTTCAGTAATGTAAAACTGTTTAAAAAGTTTTAACATGCTACCTTCTTGTTTTGCAGGATAAGTGGCAGCCAATTCTGAGTACAGTTACAGGTGTCCACAAATACAAATGGCTGAAACAAAATGTTCAAGGCTTGTATCCACAGTCTGCCCTCCTTAACACCATTGTTGAATTTGCCCTTAAAGAAGAGCCGGTGGATGTAGAAAAAATGAGAAAATGTTTATTAAAACAGGTAAAATGAATGAAAATGGGCCATTTACATAATTATGATAATTATTAGGAGTTTATGTAAGTATGAGAATTTGTTTTTTCTCTTTGACAGTTGGAAAGAGCAGAGGTTCGTCTGGAGGGGATAGACACTATTCTGAAATTGTCAGCTAAAAATTTTTTGCTCCCATCTGTGCAGTATGCCATGTTCTGTGGATGGCAGAGGCTTATTCCAGAAGGAGCCAATATAGGGTAAAACTTCTTGTTGCTTTTGATTCCGCAGTTCTTTAATAAGAAAACAATACTTATATTTGTTGTTGTTTTTCTCTCAAGGGAGCCTCTTACTGACTGCTTGAAGGATGTCGATCTGATCCCACCATTTAACAGAATGCTGCTGGAAGTAACTTTTGGAAAGTTGTATGCCTGGGCTATTCAGAATGTCCGGAACATCCTGCTAGATGCCAATGCAAAGTTTAAAGAACTAGGTAAATCTCATCTTGTTGCTGTTGTCTGTGGAGAAAACTGTTTTACATTAATAGTGTTG
>VYZT01044544.1:436-10598 GCA_013400735.1 Pomatostomus ruficeps | reverse complement strand
TATCATTATAATATACTGGATTACATAAAGGTTAAACAGACTTCATTTTGGCATTTCTGCTGTTTCTTAACTTTTTCAATTCAGAGTAAATAACCAATATTACAAGACAAAAAAGCTACACCCTTACATATAATCTCTTATGCAAAGTGCTGCACAGTTAATGCTAACTGCCTAATTGATGTACCTTTACCTAATATAGCCATTAATTGTTAATTATATTGCTATGTAATTAATAAACAGCTTGTAATATATATAATATGCTAATGTAATATATATAATATGCAATATTATTATATTGAACATTTAGTGTTATTTTAGTTTTTGTAGAAACCCATTGATATAGCTATAACTGAATACAAAATATTATTTAGTATGTTTCTCTTTCCTTAAAAACCACTTTCCAACTGGAATACACACTTGACAGTACTGGAGACATTTATGTTTGATTAACTTTACTGTTCTGCTTACACCAGTGATTATTTAAGGGTATTAAAGGGACCTTAATTTAAAGACAGAAAAAGCATCCAGAGAACTATTAAGTATAATAGAGGAAAGGACTTGTGACAAAAACAAAAGTCTGTCAGCTGAGATTAAAAATTTCACAGAATTGGATGCAACTTGCAAGAGAAAAGTAACAGTGTTACAGACACTAAAGAGAACTTGGTCCAAGCCTATCAGACTATCCCTAGTGCATTCAGATGTAAAGTTGATATACTAAAATCAGTTCATCTTGTCTGCATGACTGTACTGCTTCAGTAAGAGTATATTGCACTGAGGAGGAGGACAAAGCAGGTTTTTACTCTGAACAAAACTAGGTGAAGATCCTAAAATGGTGGGTGATTTACCACTGAAAGGTTCTTTGGAAAATGTTCCCTATGCACACGTACATAACAAGCGCATGCCTATTTACAGCTCTTTCACCCAGAATAGTCTAACCCTTGCCAGGATTCAGGCTGCCTGTCCAGGCCCTTCCTTGCTGTCTAACCTCCTCCTTGAACACAATCTGCATAACTCTCCATTGCATCTCATGCAAGATTCAACTGATAAGGCTTTCAAAATAAAGTCTACTCAAATGAATAGTTTTAAACATATATGTGTGTGTCTGTGTGTGTGTGTCTCTGTGTGTGTGTGTGTGTGCGCACGTGTTGCATACTAGGAACCAGTACTTCCCATTTTTTCCTAAACCTCAAAGATTGCCCAAACTTTGCAATCTTATGATGAAACTGGATTCTGGCCTTGTAATGTCCACATGAGCTTGTATATGAACATTCAGTAACTATGTGCCTATAACCATGCAAAATATTAGTCCCTGCTGAAACCAGAAGAAGGAATTTTAAGATAGCTAACTTTTTTTAGAATTACTTTGGCTTCAAAGACTATATTTAACACTTTTTCCCAATTATCCAAGGTTCAGAAAAGAAGCTAGCCTATATATGCCAATTATACTGCTGTCATAATTATAAAAGTAACATTATTGATCATGTCGTATGATAAAAAATATTCATTGGTTTATTTTTTTCCCCTAGCATGCATAAGAGAAAGGACTTGTATTTCTTTTCCAGAAATCATTTTGAGACAACTTCAAAGCTGACATGCTGGCATATAAGTGGCACCAAACTGCACCCTTCAGATGACTGGGATTTTTGACATATGAGCACATTTTTTCTTGCAAGAGTTTGCAGATGCTTGAGTAGTACTTGTATTAATGTAATAAAAGAAGTGCAAGACCAACCAAGACATGAGTATTTCTCCACTATCACTCTCTATTCAATTGTAGCCATAACTATTGTCATAGCAATTCTTGAGGCAGTGGAACCACTGCAGCACCAATTAAAAGAGGAATCCTAAAGGGTTCTTGCAGTCAGTAGAGATGATTGCCATAATCTGTTATTTAAACTCACATTTATCGATCCTTTAACGTTACACCTGCTACATGGCAAAACACTCAAATTCTGACAAATTAATATTTTTATACAGTGTTTGAAAAAGGAACTTTTCAGGCTGATAGCAGGACAAAAGATTTGATGTACTGCTAAGCAAGAGTATCACTAGAATTTTATGCATAAATTACAGTGTATATCTTGGCATCTTCCTTTCTATAATTTTGAGAATATTGCAGAAAATCTTCTTGTCTAGGAGGTTAAATGACCACAAACAATAAAACAAGAATAGATGAGGGCTGCTATCACCATCTTGTCTGCATAACCTACACTGTGCATTGCATGGTTTTGTGCAGTAGACATTTGGTGTAAGAAATGCTACAGACATCACCAAAGTAATTTTTTTTCACACATAAATATAATCCAAGATGATTTGCATACAATATTTAAAGACAGAATTTTTTGTAAGGTATGGGGTGGTGACTTGGTGACTCTTTTGGAGATAGATTTGTTTCATTCTCTTGCCGTGTGTGCCATGGTCAGGGCTGTGCAATGCATGGAAGGGCCTGATCCATCACAGGAACAGCAGGAGAACTGAGCTGCCCGAAGGACAATTACTGCTGCCAGTGAGAGCAAGCAAAAGGAATTGCTTTCCTCCTGGCTGGAAATTTCTCAGTAGAGGAAATTAAAAAGTCTGGCTGTGGTTAGCACCATGATAGCACCCACTAGAAACAAATACTAGAAATAAGGCAGATTAAAGCCTAGGGTTAGGTTCCTGTCTAAGCAGAACTCATGCCTGCAGGCTCCCCCAGTTCACAGGCACTCTTATGGCTGTCAGGGAGGAAATAAAGCTGCTAGCTTTGGGTGAAAGAGTTCAGCTGCCCAGGGAGGCAGAGGCTTCATGAAGGGTTGATCAGATCAATCCATCACTGCTATGAAACACAACCATAGCTTATTTTTTTTAAGTACTTAAGGTATTGTCTGGACATGTTTTGAAACTGTCTTATACTCTCACAGAACAAAAAGAAGTTCAGATTATATACTTGATATTTCCAAAAATTTTAAAAATTAATATTTGTGTTTCTATAATATGTATATTCATATCGGTATATGTTAGAATAAGTCCAAAGAAACTTTCAAAGTTATTTTAAGTGGCATGATTTTCTTCTACTGTGCATATTGCTTGAAATATTCACATTATTTTGTGCCATGGAGTGGATACAGAGAAGAGGTATTCTGGATCCTGTTATATTTTTTTTGTGTGTGTAACCCTTCTCAGCTCTGCAGCCACACTGGAACCAATTACTCCAATTACCTGAGATTACAAGATTAAATTTTGCGTATTCATAGTCTTGGAAAGAAGAGGAGGTCATCAGGAGGATGACAAATGTTGCTTATTACAAGAACAGGTAATATTTAACATGATGACAGCATTGTGCACAAATACAAATGAACTAAGCCATAGTTTTTAGTGAAAGATTCAGTTGCAGCTGGAGAAACTTCTGAATTAGATAAAACAAACAGGAAAATCAAGGTTTTGAAGATTGCGCATGGGTTGGTATAACTTCTATATATATATGAGTATAACATATTCAGGAAATAATATACATTATTTCCTGAATATTCAGGCAAAATTAAAATATTATTTCCTCTTAAATTAGGAAATGGTAACATATTTAAATTAGGTTGACTAATATATGTTATTTCTATGAAAAGCTAACCAACAAAGCACTGTAAGTGCCTTTGTCTAGCCTGAAAATGAACCTAAAAAATGAAACTTGCAATTCAGCCCCTTTCATTTATGCATTCTTCATCCTTGTAATATCCTGCCAGAGTTGCATTCTTTTCCTGATCACTGCCAGCAGTTAAAAATGTTCTTGTCCAGAAATGATATAGACATCTATTTCTCCCTTCAGTCTGTTCCATTCTTTTCTCTGATTCTCATGTTACTTTGTTCCTAGATTATTTCTTATCTCCTTTTTCATTGCAAATAGAGTCACAGACAATGAGATCCTTGGGGTCCACCTCATGAGTGTTTTTTCTCAGTTTTTTTGTTCTTAACGATGCAATAAATGGCTGGTTAATATTCGCAAAAGACAGAACTATGCAGACACCAACAGCTACATAGTACAGAAAAAATCGACAGCATGAATTTGTTCTGGCAATGAATATGGAGACAGAGAGAAGAAAATGGCCTCAGATATTGAAATACCACAGGTGAGATTTAGGCAGAAAAATGGCTTAGGAATCAGTGTCCCGAAAATACTATTTCTTCCTCACTGACAGTTGATGTATAATGTTTTCTCTACTATCTTCCTATTCCAAAATGGAAGCAAATGTTCAATTTTAGTTTAGAATCAGAAATTGGTTCTTTGCTAAATTTGCTGCTACTTGTCTCATTGCATTTCATTGCATACATTCATTTTTAAATTGTATCTCAGTTTTAGTATTTAACATGTAAAATAGGATTAAAGAGATTAACAAAGTACTTAAGAGAAGTCTAAGCAGTATGGCCTTTCCATTTGATTGGTACTCCTGTTTCAGGAGTAATGACTTTGAATAGCAAAAATAACAGAGGATATTGAGTAAAAAAGTAGTTAATATGGCAAATAAGAAACTCCTGATTTTTCCCGTAGTTGCTTAAGTGACATTGGATCAATCACTGACTTACTGTGCACCCCTTCCTTTGCTTATAGCACAGGCTCTGTAGGGCAGGGCCTGCTTTCTGCTCTGTGTTCTTATGGCTGCAAAGCTTCTCTGCCACGTTGGATGCATGTGGTCACTAAGGATGGGCTTTATAATTTGGGATGTCTCCGTTTTCTGAGACCAAGCACCACAGAGCAGTCAGAAGCAATCATTTACTGGATACCAGCTTTTCTAACTTGCTAACTGAAGAAGCCCAGACAAGGACATCCAAGGCATTAGGTATTTTAGTGAGAGATAAAATAATGTCACCACTTAGTAACAAATGCCATATCAGTTTGCTGAACACTACAAGTGCTTCTAATAGTCTTGCATTATGTAGGCTTTTAGTTAAGATAAACTGGGATTTACAATTTTAATGCAAATTATTTTTCTCTGGGAAAATTAACATATTCTTTCTGTTATGAGGCAATAACCAAATTATCATAGGTGTTTAAGCTCTCATTCTAGCCACTAAAAAGCTGATTATTGCTTCACAAAGTAACCTGAATATCATCATCTGATACAACTACCTTGTTGTTCAAATAGTAAGGTCTGGGCAAATTCTCAGTATCCTTTCCAAACCACAGCTAAAGAAAACTACGTGGTAATGTAAGGATTCATAGTTGAGTCTCTCAGTTTCTGGCATACTCAAAGTATATTCCATTTGCTAAGATTTGTGACAGAAATTTCAGGCCATATGCCTAGAACCTGGGGAAATGCAGACCAAGGGTTTTCAGGAATTCCATTAGGAGATGTACAGATGCAGTGCTGGGTCTACAGAAGCTACACAAATTTGTTTTCTCCAGTTTAGCCTCACTGTAGATGAGAGTATAAATAAGGTCAACATACACCACTGAAGTCAGAAATAACGGAAGTAGAGCTTTTGAAGTTTTCAAAGGATTTTATGATTACAAAACCATGACAGTGATTCTGCATAATTTTTAGTATACTTGTATAATGTGTAAGATCTCCCAAAAAGTTCACTTCTGTTTTTATGGCAAATGTTTTACAAAAATATTTGATACTATAATGAGAGAAACCAAAAAATAGAGCTAAAATTAGAGCTCTGATAGAATGAAGCTCTTCAGGAATGAGGAATCCCAAATATTTTAGACCTTTCAACTTTTCTAAAAATTAACAATACTGTGACAAAGCAACTAAACTACATGCCACCAAAACTAGTTTCAACTTCGGCAGAGAGCATTGGTTGCTTGTAACTGTAGGTACATAATTTTAATGTTTTGACAGTAAATTGATCTAATATAGATTTGAAATGTTAATTAAAATGAGATTATTGAAATAAACAATTTTGATTAGAAAAAAACATGAAAGAAATTTTGAAATTGCTGCAAATGAAATATATCATTTCAATATATCTAAACCAAGCTTATTTTTTTAAATTTGAAATGACATAGGTTTACAAGCGGATTCTCATTTTTAAAAAGAAGAAAACCACCCCAGGATGTTTTTTAAAAAGGATAGGTACACAGGAGAGAAAACAAAATTATTGAGTTTATGGATACAGATTTTGAAACACTTGGTGTTGATTCAAAATTAAATGTTTGTGTTTATGTATATTTTGTAGGAAATCAGAAAATCTTTTCTAATTCTACCCAAGTAAAATCTCCCTTCTCCCATTCTACGTCTCAAAATTTTCTCTCTTACATGGAAATAAACCCCAATACATTAAATAAGCTAATATCTAAATGTCAAAGAAATCCATTGTCAAGATGGGAAATTTTAGGTCTGAAATCACTTAAAAGACACACTTGAAATATTAGATTGAACAGACACACCACAAGACCTTCATACAGCCCAGGTACTCCTGCTTACAAAGTGCAGGGAAACTACATCTCCTGTATACTTTAGATGAACTGTAAATATTCTAGCAATGTTTAAAAATGTCTGGATATGCAGCAGAGGAGTCAGAGGTTTTACAAAGAGTCAATAAAATCAAGCTTTCCCAAACATACCTCGTGTTTCAACATTGACCATTCCTGGAAGAATTGGATTTGCCTCAGCACAGGCCATGAGATCCCCAGTGGGTTACTGCATCAGCTCAAGATCAGTTAAGTCTTGGAACTGACACTGACAGGATCTCCAGAAACTGATTTAGAGAAAACAATTTTAACATTATGTGATTAACAGGTAAATTGCTAAATCTATTTCCTCAAATGCAACATCATCTGTAGTCTCTGTGTAAAGTGGAATACAATTGTAAGATAACTAAGAGATTACTTGTGCTGTTTACCCAGCAGACAAATATTGTTTCAAATGGTATAATTTCATTTAGATTCTTTCTCAAAGTTATGTCATACATCACATTTATTTTTTCCAGTTTTTTTGCTGCTGATCCTACAATAAACTATTATGCACAAACATAAAACTGAAATTATTTTGCCAAAAGAAAACTTCCAGTGAAAAAAGAGACAAAAGAAATTGTAAAAATTAAATGTCAGATTTCTAGGCATGTCACAGAATTGTCAAGAGAAAAATGGAATTTAAAGGCCTGTTTTTTCAGCTTCTTGTTTTCTTCTGAAAACAGAAAGTATATTTTGATCTGCAGAAATCCTTTGTGTTTTGTAGATTTGTTAAAACTTCCTCCCCTGACCACATTTTCTCTTCTCACCATCCTCAGAGCAGATGAGAAGGAAAAAAGAGCATGTGTGAAGAGAAAGACAGACACAACGGTCACTACCTGAGTGCTAACCTCAGCCCAATCAGCAATCCCGACTGGACATGGTGGTTTAGTTGGATAAACTGCAGGAGCAGAGCCCCTCCTGTCTCACTGGACAAGCCCTTGAGACAAGGCAGAAAGTTTTCTCACAGGTCCATTGCTGTAGAAATGCTGGCTGCAGATTTCCTATGCTTTCTCCTGCAGCCTGCTGTGATGACCACCTGGCTTAGGTGGAGGTTTGATCACCTGAGGCCCTACAGCAATGTCTGTGCTCCTACCTGAACTGTGCAGCGCTGTGCCAGGCTGACGGCGTCTCCCGCGTGTCTGTCCCACACCAGCTCCGGCCTGGTGCCTGGGAGACGGCTCCCTTCAGAGCCTGCACAGCAATGATGGAATGCTGCTGGACCTAAAGCAAAAGTCTCCAAAGGGGTAAAGTATGGGCTTGTGGTGTGTTTACAGGAGTTCAAGGGCTCCTGACCACAGCCGGTCTGCACCTGCCTGGCCGGAGCAGGGGTGAGAGCGATATGCCCTATCTGCATCCGCCTATGTCAACATGTCCCCTGCATGGCCTTGGAGCAGCGGTTGCTTACACAGTGTGACATAAAGCAGTTATTTCATCTAAGAGGCCCTTTCTTTGCTTGCTTCTATTTTGTTAGGAGGACTGAGAAAAATAAATTATTTCTCTCCCAGGATCTATCAATCTCGTAATCTTTGCAATCAGTGCTTGAATACTCTCTGAATGACATCAGGATTTTATCTCATGCAAGCAGAGATGTTGTCTACACAAAGAGGCTGGCCCAGAGGCCCATTCCAAAAACCATTATTTGGGAAGGGTTCTCAATAGGGAGAAACTTTGTTTTGGTTAGTTTTGCATTCCAGACAAAGACTTCAGTGGCCCATTGAAACAGAAATGTCACCTTGCCAAGCTTAACATTTACACACCCCTGAAACAGCCGAGATGCTAACAGCTGGGTAATGAAGTAAATGTTTTGTTTGAATTTCCGTGGATCAGTTCTGCCATTCCAGGGATACCTAGTAGTTTCATGGTTAATGTACGTCAGTTGCTCATGAGACTATCTTCATATATGTGCTAGCTTTACCCCTTTCCTCTACTTTGTTGCTTTGAAACAAAATGTGTCTTTTTGGAAGCTGAACTCTCTGACTGGCCTTAAGTGCTGGTTAACTGATTGGAAAAGTAATTTTGAAGTAAATGGTGTACACTTGTATTAAGCACTTGTTCTGACAGAGGAAGGCTCATTCTTTGATCGAAGTCTAATCATTTTATACCTGTGCTCCTCTATCACAAAAAATTGATATTTTGAAAGCACTGTGTATCTCCCTAATGCTTGGATCAGAAAGGAAAAAGAAAAGCTGAATTGGTCTTCTGCAAATGCAAAGTACACCATGCATGAAAGTTTCCAGAAGGTGTTTTCTCAAGTTCTGACCATGCAGGGACCAGAGGTTGAGGTAATACAAACCTCCATGAAGCCACATCTGTGAGTGACAGAGGAGAATTTGATCCTGATCTTGTCAGAACATTTTTTTGGTTTTTTGGGTAATAAATATAGAATCATAAGATTATAAAAGCATAAAAATAGGATAGCAAAGTATTAGTAGGAATCTCTAATATTCCCCGCTCCTTGTCTTTTTCTGGTTTTATTATTTGAATAAATTATTTTCCCTCTAGTTGCTGAAATTTTAAAAATTTACCTGGTTTCCAAAATGGCTGGAACTTTAAGAGAGAAAGGATTTAGACATATCTTAGTTGATACATCTTGAGCATGGGGGAAAAAACTTCCACTTTTTTCTTCCTTCAAGTGTTGCTTTACACATATACACATTCAACATTGAGGGTCCATCCCAAGACTGTTAGTCCAGACAGACCTCAGGACCTGAAAGATAGCCTTCCTGATAGGACAGATAATCTTCCTTTACAACAAAGAGAAGTGTTTTGAAGCAGGTTTTGGTTTTGGTTTAATGAACACTGTCACAGCTGAGTTATAAGCGGATTTTTAAAAACAAAAGAAAACAACCAAGTGATTCACGTTTTCAACCTAAAGCAGCAAGGTTCTTGTAACATCTACATTTTTCAGAGAAAACCTGAAGCATAAACATTCATTGAAAATATTCTCCCCTGATGCAATATTACTTCATTTGATCATGGCCTCCACTGAACATTAGTGGGTCGTTGCTAAGAGACACTGCTATATGACACCAAATTATATTACTGACGTTGGATTTTTACTCCTTTTCATGTTATAGCTTTCTTGAAAACAGCTGCAATTATGCCATAAATGGAAGGAAAGCTACCAGCGTCTATTCAGTGTCTTTTGTATTTTAGTTACAGGCTGAAGTCCTTATCCTTTTACTATGTCTATAGGAGTTCTACAGTATTTCAGTTAAAAGGTATAATACCAACATTATTGATGGTCTGCATCTGCATCTCCTACACAGTCATCTCAACAATAAAACAAATGTTCTCTTTGATTTTCGCCCAATATATGCCATATTGCAGGAAGATTGGTGTTAGGGTTTCTCTATTTTCCATGTTAATGTGACAATCCATTTTGACCTGCAGGTAATAAGAAACGATCAAACTCATAGCTAATGTTTTCAGGGCACTCCACTTTTCGCTTGTTTTGATCTATGCAATTGACCAGTTGAAAGCTGAAAATGAATGGATGTTTTTTAATACGTATTTTGAACCCCTGTTCTTTCGTATAGCATATGGATATTTTTCTTCTTAAAGAGCCACTCATCCAATAGTTGATGTATGGCACGTGCACATAGCTTGTTCTAGGAAAAATATGTCTTCGTTTATACAAACATAGCTATTTGATTGTTTTTTTGATATAAAAATAGAGCCCAGAACATCCATATCTGAAATTGGGATCTCAGTGCAGCCAGCATTGCAGAAATA
>VYZT01044530.1:2129-16408 GCA_013400735.1 Pomatostomus ruficeps | reverse complement strand
CCTGACAGGATAGTATTGGGTGTAATGTGGTTGAGTATATGTTTCAGTAAACAACCCACTGTTGTGACTGCAATAAAAATTAAAGGAAACTGTAGCTTCTAAGTTAGGTAATTAATGTTAAACTATTTATACTATGCATCTAATGTATTTTCTTATTTTCTTGGATGGTGGTAGAGGAGCAAATTGGTTGGCTCATCTGATCCTTCTTATCTTTGTTCTCACATGTTGACCATGCATGTCCTGTTGGACAGTTTGGGTGCATCAGCATCACAACAGTGGTTTCTTTCTTGATGGAATTCGAGTAGCTATGTTGAATCAATATAAAGTTTATAAGCAACACAGGCTTTGTCAATTGACTGTTTTCTCTGTATGAAGTAGGTCTCTGTGCAGTCTCTTGCTTAAAGGTTCAGACCAATGTCTTGTACAAGCAGAAATCTTTATGCTGTCTGTGTTAATTTTGCACACTACTGAGTTTCTGATCTGTTTCATAATCTTGTGTCATTAAGAGGCAGCCCACCTTGAACTATAAATGTCTGGTATGAATGTTAGTCATAGTGATTCTTCCTTATCTGTCAGTGTTTGCTGAAGAGAGACAAAAACCAGTATGCCATGTGGCTACCCCCGTTCTCTCTTTCTGAGTTGTCACAATCCTGTAGCGGTTCAGTGCTGCAGAGTTACAATTATGGTTGACTTACTGGTTGAGATTTTTAAATGGAGTCTTTCCCACTTTAATAGTTTGGATTAGTAAACTTGACTACTAAACATGAACTTTATTGCCTAACCGTCCCCCCATCCCCAAATGAATTCTGCATGGACTGTAGCTCTTTGCTCAGGTGTTTCCTTTTTTGAGTTACAGCAGCATCCAAAGATCCATGTTCCAGTTCCCACCTGCCTTGGGATAAACAAGCACACTGGGAAGCATGGTCTGTGGGAACACTCACACCTTAAGGGAAAGTGCAGCAATAGTTTGTAACACCTTTTTAATGAATTGTGGAGGAGAGAGAGCTTGACTCTGCCAAGAATACACAGCTACACTGGCTGCGTTAATCTCATGTATTGCAGTAGTAGCTGGAGGCATCACTTGCACATCACACTGGAGTATCACAAGCAGCCCTCCTCTGTTATGATAGCTTCCTTTTGCCTAGTCTGCCCTTTCAGTAAATTTCTTTGTTTTATTTATTCTTTTATTATCACTTGGAAACTGAAATGGTCCAGTTAATGAAAGCATAATTTTGGATAGTAAAAGATGGAACAAGCTTTCCTTGTCATTAGTAAAGCCATCCTTTGGTTACTTGGAGAAGAGAGATGCTGTATTGAATACAGAGGTGGATGTAACTCAGGTATTGGATACCTGCCTTTGGCAGGGGCTGCCAGGCCAGGCAGCAGGGTTGCTGTAAAACCAGGCACAATTCATGTTGTTTCCTACCCAGCTTACAGTGTGCCAGGGAACACGAACAGCTGAGCTGACTGCAGAGGGTGAAGAGGACAAAGGCAAATCCATTGGAAGTCTGCCTTGTTAGTTCCAATGTTCAGAGAACAAGTTGTTTTTCATTGAGATTTTCAAATTAATGGTGTCCTTTTATATTACGAGGCCATGTGTATGGGCATTATTAGTCTTGTATTTGATTAAAACCACAGCTGGTGATCATTTAATTACAGTGTATGAAAGGGAATGATACTTGACTGTGTAGCATTGTTTTATTCAGTTTGGAGAATTGTACCCATTTTTCATGTACTGTTTGAAAGCTCAGGTGAAGGATGCACGTTCTGGTGAACAAACTTGTGAGTTTCATTGCAACGCTTCTGCTCTGCTATGGGAATAAGGTGAAACAGTGGCCTAAAAACTCACCAGCTTTCCTGAAAATTGGGAGCAAGTTGTGAACAGATTGGTACAATTGGTCTGGTTCTTTTTTCTCCACACTGTAAAATCAATGCATAGTTTCCTGTGGTAGGAAGGGAGGCCTTCTGCTGAAGGCCAAAAATACTTAAAGGTATTCAGGATGTTTCTGGGTTTATTAAGAGGTTTCAGTGTACATACTTTATAGCAGCTGTGTAGGATATGCCCACAGCAAGCCTGAATCACTGGGTTTTTACATGAAAAAATGAGGCTGCCTTGAGAATCTTAAATGTTCTGCAACATATAATTGTGCATGTGTATATTTGTACTGAAACAACTGCTTGTGTGTAAGGTATTTTTGTAGCTGATACAATAAAAATGCTGTCGGCTGAACTCACAAAGGAGGATGCCCAGGGAATAACTAGTTACACAGCAATTAAAAAGGCATAATTCACATCCAAATATCTTCTTTAAATTATCTTTTCTGTCATGAAGGCAGTTTTTTTCATTAACAATGGGAATACTGTATGTGGAGAAGCTGTTGCCAAATGATCTGGTCTCTCTGCTGTCAGGCAGCTGCTTTCACACATCAGCATGGGAAAATAGCTATGGTTTTGCTGGCGTCCAGTATTGTGAAGGACTCATAAGCTGATTCATTGTAAATGAAACAACAAAAATAACTCCTGGGTGACCCACCCAATAGAATATCAGAGTGAGGGACTAAAAGTGAGTGGAGAGTTAGAAGCAGGGTTTGTATTTCAGCCTGAATCTTGGCAGCAGAGCAGTGTTAGCTGTGTTGTTTGGTCTGGTGTGAAAGGTCACTTCTGTTTTCATACCCAGCATAACTAGAAGCTGTTTCTTTCCTACTACAAAGAAAGACTTCAGTGCTAGTGGCTAGTTTTCCTCCTGAACTTTCCGGTTGCAGTTGTCAATACTTAGTGTTGAATTCTGGCTGATGCCTTTAGTGAAACGATGAATGGGATATTTAAGAACGAGAGTGGGAACAATTAAAATTCTTTTAAGAACTGTTCTTCGTTTCTAAGTTGTATAGCTAACCTAATTTCAATGTTTGGAGTTATCCTAGCCTGATATATATTTCCACATGCTATCACTTAAGTGTAGAAGGTTTCTTTCATCAAAAGGATCTACTGCAGAAAGAAAAACAGTCTGGGTGGGTTAGTAGATAAGAATCACTGAAACTGGCTGGCGTGGGACTGAGGAGAACAACAACTGCAAAAGAGTAGCTTGTGGTGGAGTAAGTGTTAGTTGCAATATAAAACCAAATCCTCTGCATGGAGTTACCCACTTTCACCAAACTGATGACCTCTATATGTCTAAAGGCATCAAAATGTGGTACACCTCATTCTATAATGCAAATCTTATTCAGCATTTAATATAAGGTTTTATAGCGTAAGACTTAGGCTACCGCTTAATAAACTAGCATTAGAACTAATCTACACATTTCTAACTGAATTATTCCTCATTGTATTTATCCTTATAAAGGATATGGTGAAGGTAAGTGTGTGCTGCCTGGAGAGAAAAATTCCATGTTAAAATTATTAAATTATTAGTTGCATGTGGATTTCTTTTAGACTTTGTTCTACTAAAGTTCCTAGTAACTACAAAAGAAATCCAGCATTTCTATAGCTGCTGTATAATACTGTCTCTTCTTTAAAACACTGGTGCTACATGGCTTGTGAATTGGTTAATTTGTTTCTTTCCTCTTTGTCTTCCAGCTTCATTTAGCAGCCCTGGCTTCATTAAAGGGAGACATCGTGGAGCTTAATAAGCGTCTACAACAAACAGAAAAAGAGCGTGACCTGTTGGAAAAGAAACTGGCAAAAGCACAGGTGAGCAGTAGTAATTCAAGATTCTGAATGTGGTTCTTGGTTTTGTGTGGTCCTTGTTCCTCAAAGAGAGGATGAAATACTCAATAATGTCACAAGTCAAAAAGAATTTTAAGGCTGCAAGACACATAGTTGCCATGGGTTATACCTTTAATGTGTTGAAGACATTCTTCTAAAAAAACACCCTAAAAATTAATTAGATTAATTTTGTTTTGAAGTCAATATAAGCAACAAGTGCTTTGAAATATTGTAGACTATAAGTATTATAGCATGCTCGGAGTGGATTAGGTAATTGGTTGCAGAGCCTTGCACTCTTTGGTCACATTTAAACACAGCACAAATTAACACTGATCAAAAGTTATTGCCAGTTTTCAGGGCTTTGATGTTATGTGAGAAATTACTTGTGATCTCAGTCTAGCTTCCAGTAAGCCAGTTGGAATTATGGAATTGTGGAAAACATGGCTAGTGGAAAGCCAAGGTGTTAAGTAAGAGTAAGGTCGGTACTCTGATGCTTCCACAGCTCTTACAGAGAGCCAAATGCAAACAAGAAAAATTGAACAGACCTTTGTTTTCAGATACTGTCATTGTATCAGGTACCTTTTATAAGTAGTTAACACTTCAAAACTAATTCAAAATACTTGGATAGAGACAATCAAAACATTTTGTTCTGTGAAGTATGGCACCTTATTTGTGGCTCAGAGAAGTTATAGAATCTCCAACCTTGGAAATAGTCAAGGCACCTGGACCTGGTCTGGGTTTGGGTAAGGGACTGAGTGAGTAAGTTCCAGTGGTCCCTGTCAGCCTTAGCCAATCTCATTTTGCAGATTTAGAGTTTTCAATGTTTAGTGCATTTTGATGAGACCTTTTATGTGTATTACTTAAACTCAAGCCAAATGTAGATGTATTTAAACAGTCTCAGTTTTCAGGCTGTTACTTCAGTCCTTCCTTACTCTGGCCTTTGCTTGCATTCCCTAATGTTTTTTTCAACTACCTTTAAGATTTATGGGCTTGTAAGTGATACTGTTTATTGCAGACCATCAATGTAACATCCAGAAATAAAAATCACTTTCATGTTTTTATTCCCCTCAATATGTGAGCCAGAGCCACTCTGGGAGTTAACACGTTTTATCAGCTATAATCCTGAGAGCCTTTTCTAATTTCTGTGGCATTCTTGGGATAAAGTCGTCTTTCTGGCTTACAGTTTGATATGAGGCTGCATTTGACAATCATTAAACTCTCAGATGGATTCACTGTATCCAAATGATCCACATCATTCTGCATGACTGCACTGACTTCATTGTATTTACAACTCTGGAGGGTCTGGTGGTAACCACAGGCCTTCGGAAGTGTTTTATTTTTATTTCTGGGTCTTTATTTAAAAATATTATAATCTCTCATCCAGTGAAGAGTGCCTTGTAGGTGCCCCCATACAGTACCAAATCCACATTGATGGCGACTGGGATTAAGGATCAATTCTTAATCCCAATTAACATGTGCTCTGTTAGCCCAGGATTGTTTGGTGTTTTCTTTGATGGGTTACCAATTATGCATGCATATATGGTGCTCAGTTTGTAATGCTGGGGTTTTTACTTGATACTGAGCTGTGTGAACACAAACATAGTGATCGCTGCCACCTGACCTGTGAATAGCACAAAACTGGAATATCTGACAGGCATGGTGATAGCTATATTTCAGATAAAAAATAAGTGGTTTTTAATGAACAGTTTTTATGAAGGTTTAATGATATATCTCTTTTCAGTTAATTTTTTTCTAAAGTCCTCAAGAGGAGAGAATTTAGTGTGTATTAAATAAAATACAGCTCTTTCTTAAGGAATTCAAGCCATCAAACAAATACAAGTCATTTATTGAATGTGTTGGCAATGTTTAAGTGTGGCAGTGGCCCAGCCTGCCTTCACGATGAGGAAAAATAAAGAAATAATTTGGGTTGTGTTCCCCCTCAGGGTAGTGATCCTGAGGGGGATGGGGAAGGCAAGGCTGGGGAATCCCCTGATTCCCCTGATTCTCCCCCTTTTAGTTTCTCCATCAAATTTCTGTTCCACCCCTTTCCCCTCAGAGGAATTAGCCTATGCATTACATTATTATAATATTCATGATGTTCAAGAAAGTTCTGTTTCTTCTGATTACCGTTTGGTTCATTTAAATGCACCCCCCCCATGTTTGCTGTCATTGGATGTTTAAGTTACATAATGTTTCCCTATTGGTTGATTCATTGTTCCTCCCCTTGAACCACCCCCTTTTGTTCGCCTTAAAACCCCTGTCGGCTGCCCTTCTCTGCTGTTCTGTAGCCCTGCCAGGTGTTGTGCTGGTTTCCTGTTGCCCGTGGGGCAGGGAATAAATAACAAGTTGCTGCTACAGTTGAGTCCCTCTGTCCTCCTTTGCCTTCCGCGACCTCGCTACAGTTTCCAGCGTCTGCTGCCAGCCCCAGCCGGGGTCCAGAAGCAAAAGCTCTTGTCAGAGCTGCCAACTGATTTCAGAGACACAAGCGGTCCCGCTGCCTGGGCACTTGTGATCTTGTCACCTGCTGACCACCGGGTGGTCAAGCGGACGGCGACATTTAAGTACTGAGACATACACTGGTGAAACCACTGCACTTTGTCTTCTTTTTCTAGTTGTATCACTTCCAAGTAGATGTGCCACTTAACATAATTTTTTTAAGTTTTCTTCCCACTCCACAGAGATTTGTTCATTATTTTTTCCTCTACAGCTTCTGTCTAATGTGAATCAGAGGTTCAGAAGGCATAAATTGAATAGGAGGTGTTTGAGGTTCTGCCTAACCATACTCAGATGCTAGTGGGTTGGTATTAAATCTCTGTTGTGCATCTGGGCTGTACTTACAAAGGCAGCATATGTTTTATTTTAGCTGGCATGGTAAATGCTCTCTGTTACAAATAGCTCTTTAAATGCATTTTTGGTAATACCTTTCTCATCATTTCATGAGGCATCTGAGGCATTTAGAAGAAAGGATTAGTGATTTGCAGAGTGGAGGTGATTTGGGGAACCACAACTCAAGTAATAGATGACAAATGGTGAAGAAAGCTGGTTGGACAGCTTGGGCGTAAGATTTTGTAAAGTGATGTAATTGATTAGTGGTTGTTGTAGCATACTCCCTTCCAGATTTTCAGCCTGTGGAGACCAGCTATAGCATTTCTCTACAAGCTTCTATTACTTCAGTAACACAGCAGATCTCTTTGTGTTTTTATCAGTGTACAATTTGGCAATAAAGTGATCTCTAGAATAAAATTTGCTGTGAAACACTGGTCAACCACAACTAATGTCTTTTTCCAAAATTCTTTCTGTGATTATGAGAATTGTAGTGCTTTCCGCTGGCTATGAGTGGCACCGTATCCTGGCTTTGATGGTGATAAACAGTGGGAGTCTGAAGGGAGAGTGTAAGAAATTCACATAGAGAATTGTCGTCCTTCATACTCCCCCACCTTTCTGCCAGCATCTGTGAGCTGGAGGCCATATCACATTTTATAGTCTTCTATGGTCCTATCCTCCTTGGACTTACATAATCTTTTTTCTAATCCATCTACATTCTTGCTTTTCCTACATCCTGTGACATTGAGTTCTGCAGTTCTGTGATTGAGCATGGGATTTAATAACATGCTGAATGTTTCAGCAAATACAACAAGAATAGATAATTCACTTACTATATTTTTCCTATAATTTCATCTCCTTTCACAAGGTTGTCCTGCTCTCTCATTCTTTGTGCTTAGTCATTGTTATTTTGGATTTTTATAATAGCTCTAGACAAAGAATGTGCTGTATTGTTCTGGATCCTGTGTCACAGCAGTAAGTCTCATTACTGCAGTAATAATTCTTTGTCACTCTCTTGATTATTCAGAATATAGGGAGAATATATATTTCAGAATTGAAATATAAGAATAAAACCAACACTCTGTAGACATATAAGAATAGAAGCAACACTCTTTGCAGACATGTAAGAACATGTGAACTTCACAGGAAGGCTTCAGTTTCTCATTTAACATAGAAACTTGAAATAGAAATGCATGGTGTTCAGATGAACATTGAAATTACTTGTTCTGCTGTGTGATGTCCTTATCTGACATGGATTTTTTCTGTGTGCTTGTATTCATCTTCCACACTAAGTATACACAGAACATACCACAGAACTATTAATTCTGACCATGCATGTTTTCGTGGTTGAGGATTTAGCACTATAGACTTGTTTTTATGCTTAAATTTAGATAAATGGATTGCCACTTTTAAATCTGCCACTCCTCTCAAATTAAAACACTGTATTAGTTGAGCAAAGATTTTTAGCTCCTGTAATCCTGTTAGACAGGTTTATCACTATGGCCTGTTCAGGTGATGACTTGTATTCTTGGTGAACAACACCACAGCCAGTGTTTGTCTCTGCAGGGCCTGAGGCACTGGGGCATCTCTTAATGAGCACTGTTGCCAGTAGTTCTTTTTCTTTTCTGTCCTCTGATTGAACACTGCAAATTTAATATAAAGATTAACATAATGTAACACATTGTTAGTGTTTCTTTCACTAGGAATTTGTGTACATTAATAGGCAATAGAATCATTTGTTCAGACAATAAGCTTGAATTAAAGTGTTTTCTCTTACCATCCTTCTCCCTTGTACACTTCTTGCTCTTACTGTTTCCCAGCATCAGGAGATCAGACAATAGTGTTTCTAACCATTGTTAATTTATATTGTAAATGAAATAACCTTTTTAATCTGTACAAAGAAAGAGCCAAGAGTAGTCAACTTATATTGAGAACTGTGCTGGAAACTTCTCTCCTGACTCCAGCAATTAATTGCTCATCTTTTGCAGCCTCTCAGTGGGTTATCCCTGTGTTTGCTTTCTCAGAGAATTAGACCTCTTAAGGGTTTTGAGGCTGGAGCTCTTAAGTATGAGGCTGGAAGAGAGATGATAAAAAGGGTATAAGGTATTTATTGTGTGACTGACATGCAAATAAATTGTAAGAGCTGAATGTGTACACCTTGGAAGTAAGTAGGGACCAGTGGCAGATTGCTGTTCTGAGTCTCAAAGCATAAAGAAATTAAGGAGGATGGTGAATAGTCACACTATCCCAGAGATAAAATTCAGCAGTGGGTAAAGAAACATACATTTGTTTCTTTTCCTTTTTAAGGTTTTGGATGAATATTCCATAATAAAGAGCAATCCTGAATAACCAGAAGAATTTTCCATTGCTGCATTTTGGGATTCATATTGAACCATGTTTCCATTGTTTGGATGCTTTTGCCATTTTCACTTGAGGCTTGTCATGGATGACCGGAACTTAGAAAATGTAATTCTGTTCCCCACCTCCAAGACAGAGCAGTCCTTAGCATCATTGCCAGTCTTTTACAGAGGTTTCCTTTCAGCCGTTTCCAGTTGCTTTTACCTAAGATAATTCAAGAGCTCTTTCAAAAAATCAAATGTGAAGCTATTGTCTTATATTGCCAGACTGCTGGTTCACAAAGTACATCTGTCACTGAATGATGTTATCCTGTAAACTAGTGGCTGAGAAATGGCTGGAAAAAACAGAAATCAAGTTGTAATGTGACTGAGATCCATTAGCAAAAGTCCATATATCTTCAGTCAAGATAAACAAATTGAGCTTTTCAGAAGCATAGCTTAGAAAGACAAAAATTGTTGTGATAGGGGTTTTATTTATTGTGTGGAAACCATTATTATACACTCTATCTGAAACATCCCTTTGGTTTAAAAGCTGAAAAAACCACCAGTGCACATAACATATTGATCAGGATAATGCTGAGGTATCATTTGTGGGCATATATGTGTGTCAGAGGATATTTAGGTTTAGGAAGGCTGAAGAAGCAACTCTTTGTTGCCCCTAAATCTGTCCTAAAGCTTTTGTGAAGCATTTTTTCTGTGTTACTTCTACACTTTGAAAGCTGTGGTAGTTCTTCCAAAAGATACAATGTTAAGATGTGGATATGTGATAAATAAACTGTGGAATGATCCTACAATAAAGAGTCATTATAATAGACATGTACAGCCATATTAGTTGCCAACATGAAGCCTTATAAGCCAGGAGAACATTATCAGTCTTCTGAAATGTGTCCCTTTGCTCTCCTTTGTAGTGTGATGATATGATCTGTTTCTCTTAGTGTAGGTGAAAGTGATTTTTACTACAGCTGAAGGTAGAAACTATTTTGTTACAGTCTGTGTAAGGGTACTGTGATGTCTGGGATACTTTCCAGTGTGCATATTCATGGAAGTTTAAAATTGTGGAATAAATTGTATTTAAAATTTGAAATAAAAATGTTATTGAAGCTCAGTGTAAATTTTAATTTTCAAACAGTCTTTTATGTAGGTGATGTTCTCAAGCTGTGAATATAAGTGGCCAGAAAATATGGGAGCAAATTATGAAAATTCTGGCAGATCTACTGCTTTGGGTATATTATTATTATTTGTGGTACAAAGGGTTTAGGGAGTTAGCTTGTACAGAGTGTTTACTTGGTTTGAAAAAAAAGGGTTTGATTCAGAAATTTTGGAGGACATCCAGTATTACTATCAATTTTGGCCCTTAGAAATGCTAGGATTTTACATTGCAGGTTTTCAGTTAAGGAGTGTGGGTTTTGTACTGTTAAATGGCTTGTGAATTTTCTCTTTTTGACAGCATAGTACTCAGCATTGTGTGATTGCACGGAGCCTTGACTTGTCTAACTCTTGCCAGCCACTACCAAGCATAACTTCAATCAGCATGCGCTGCTGGTTTGTAATTGCTGTGGTTTGTAATGGTCTGCTATAATTGAAATAGAGTGTTTGCTGGCCTGAAGAGTAAGCCAGAGAGACTACATTTAAAATTCTGTGGGAAGGAAAAAGGAAGATTTTGTGATATGTATAAAAAACAAACAGTTATGTAGCTCTTAAATTGTTCAAATCATAAGCATTTTATTGGAGAGTACGAACATAATAAAAATATGCTCTGTTATCTCTAAAGTTAGTAAAAACAATTACTTACACTAGAAAGAAATTAAAGTGTGATTACTTTATAATAATGTGGTTTCTGCTGTAGGATTTGTTCTAATTCAGACCACATCAAGATTCAAAGGTGATACATTTGTAGCTATTTTGAGTTGCAAATGATGTGTTTTTTCCGAGCAGCAATGGCAACTTCTGCTCCTTAGGAAAACAACAAAAAAAAAATAATAAAAGTACACTGCATAGTTTGTCAGTTCCTCAGATATTGTGACTACCTACCTTTGTGTACCTGTCAGTGTTTCGTGTGTCCTTTTCTCTTGCTAAGGCGTTGCTGGTTTGATGAGTAAGAAAACCATAGTGCTGTGCGCTTCTGCCTTGTGCCTGATCTTCCTGCAGTTGTCCATAATATCCTTTCTGTTTCCTTGCCCCTCTGCTTCAGTGTGAGCAATCCCACTTGATGAGAGAGCACGAAGATGTGCAAGAACGAACAATGCTGCGCTACGAGGAGCGGATCACGGAGCTGCACAGCATCATTGCTGAGCTCAACAAGAAAATCGATCGCCTGCAGGGAGCAACGATAAGGTACAGCAGCTTCCTGGAAATTCTGGGCCGGGGCAGGACTGGTGCAAGATGTGCTGTGAATTATACTCTAAATGTAATCTGATGACGACTTTAAGGCTTGTCATGACAGGTACTGAGTAGCTGCCCATAATTAAGGTGTGTGTTCTGCAGGGTGTCATCCCAAGCACCCAAGAAGTGCTACTTTTCTCTGGCAAAGTCACACTTTGCTAAACCCGACAAGCACTGCAAAACATGCACCATGACATCTAAATATTCCTTTTGCAATGTGCCAACGTGCCACATAAGTGACAACAAAGGTGTGTAAAGGAAGGTGAAGGCACCCAACTTGAACCTCTGCTTTTAACTTCTTTTTGTGGCCTCCTGTACATCACCTAAGTGAAATCATTTGTGGGAGAGATAGGATTCAAATAGATTTCAGTAGGTTTTGCCTCCTCTTGTGCTGGCTTTTTTTGACCAAACACAATGGTACAAATCATGTTGCCTGTTTTTGGAGGAGCAAAGTTTGGGATATTACACTAGGTTGTTACTGATTTAAAATAAACTTTACATTTGACGACATGGAAACATTTTTCCTCACTTCTTTTTACATATTATTTTCAATGTAGAAAAGTTGGACTAGAATGCAGAAGGAGCTTCCTAAATGTTTATCTGGTGAAGATGCAGTTATATGCCACAATCTGTGGATTTTTTAGAAAATATCAAGTTAGATTTGACGTGTTTGTGGGTACTGCTGACATGGTGGTCTAGCCATGTAGCCAATTTTCGGTTTTCCTTTACCTATTAGCTGCATTTTTTTTGGTAATTGATTCATTTCTTTGTCCTTGTAAATATTTCTGCTAGCACAGGGCAGTGTTGTTACAACTGCTCAGTCTTTCATGAAAATGTTAGTATGCAAAAAGAAGAATGTTTGGTGTACCATAAATAAGAGGGAATATCATCACATATATGCTTACCACTACTAAAGCAGTGTTAGAATCACATGTTCGTGTTTCTTAAGAACGTAAATACTGTTGTCTGTGAGATGACCGTAACTAGCAATGGTCAAGGTGAGATTTTTCAGGTATTTTTTATGCTGATAGTACTTCTGTAAAAAAAAATCCCAGTGACTCTCTTGTTCATTCATGCTTGATACCTCTGCAGACAAACTTGCCATTTGTCTTTTGAAAAGACTAGTTGAAAAGCAAAATCTGAGAAAGCATGAGAGCTGCACTGATTTTTTTTTTCTTGAGTGACAGAAAAACTCTGTGACATTTAAGAAAAATATTATGTAGAAATCATAAAAATGGTGTGTTTGGAATCCTTGTGGCAAAGTAAATGCCATGTAGTGTTCAATTACAAAATACTGGAATCAGGCGGATACTCTGAATGTTTAACCACGTCCATAAATGAGTTAACTGTGACATGCACAGGAACATGAGGTGTAAGAACCAAGCCTGATGGGATGTGCATGTTGCTTCTCATGAAAAATGCAGTTTTCCTGTCCCTTTGGGGGGGTCCTGGCCTTTAAAGGCATCAGAACAATACTGCTGCAACAGGTGCCGCACCATTGTCATGCCCCTCCAGTTTAGTTCAATCATATGAGAGCTTGTTTTGCTCAGACAGCTGGAATGCCTCATCTGGTTTTATTTGTTTTGGTTTTATTAGTAAGAACAAAAACTGTTTGTTAAGTTAGTGGCTATTTTTATTTCCTTTAAGATGGAAACAGCTTGTTTTCTTTGGCAGGCCAATAAGTTGGTGTCTGGGGAACAGAGGAGTAATATTCCTCCTAAAAATGGCAACTGAAGGGATTCCACAGGGTTTGTAAATCCAACTGAAAGAAGGAAAACTGATACCTCCTGCTGTGGCTTTCTGTAAATCCGCTCTGGGATCCACATGTGTCATTCCTGAGAAGCTGTCCGTGCATCCCACAGAGCAGGGGTGGTGCAGTTGCTGTCCTTGCTGGAACAGGTGTGACTCACAGCACTCCACCCTTGGCTCTGGGGACTCTTGAGTCCAGGAGCTGGAACAGAACAGTCCTGAGAGAAAATGTTCTGGGAGCTCGGCCCTGATGGGGCCTCAGCAGTGATACTTTCCTCTAAAACAGAAGGAGTTTCATTTTGATTTGTCTCTTTGAAACCCGAAGGTAGTACTGAGCAGAGGCTTTACTTGTGCAGTCACAAAATTCAGGCTGTCTTCCTGGAAGCAGAGTTTACATTAATTGCATAATAGATGAATGTTTCCCCAATGCTGACACAGCGACTCTTGAGTTTTTTCACGTATCGATTTTAGACTGTAAAAATAAACTAACATGTAGCTTCATGTACCTCTACTCTGTGACATTCTTTATAGTTCCTAAACCCAAAAATATTCTGGAAACAATTAGAAGAAACCAGTGTTTCATGGAGGGTATTTCACTATCCTCTTTAAATTGTATTATCTTTGAATGTGAGCAGTACCCTCAGAAAGTATGACAGAAAGCAAGCAGACACTGTGTTTAAATCTGAATAAGGTGTTGCAATAGTTTGAGGAGTGTTGGCAGGCTGTATAAGCTGGTTAATATTCTCCATTCTAAAACTTTTTGTCTCTGTTTTTTGGTGTGTAAGTTGGGGTTTTTTTGTCTTTGCAGTATCAGGGTTTAGACACTGCAATGTAATGCCAGCTCTAGAGTTATAGAGGGGTTTGGGTTGGAAGGGACTTCAAATACCATGTAGTTCCAACTCCCCTGCCATGGGCAGGGACGCCTTCCACAAGACCAGGTGGCTCAAGGCCCCATCCAGCTTGGCCTTGGACACTTACAGGAATGGGGCAGCCACAGCTTTTCTGGGAAAGGAGAGAGCTTAAGTCACATGTCAATGCATGTGTCTCTTCCCAGGTGTGTCTGATATGCTGATTCCAGTAACAGGAGTCTTACAGGAATATTTTTAGGAGTTTACAGGATTTTTCTAGGTTTGTTAGCCATTTTTTGGGTACAACAAGTTTTCCATATGTGTGGCCCCATGAATTTAGCAGCAGCTCTTGCATTACATTCTTCCAGCATTCCCTGGGGAAAATGAGTTCACCGTGGTTGGGGGAGCAAGCCAGCAT
>VYZT01044521.1:22630-34883 GCA_013400735.1 Pomatostomus ruficeps | reverse complement strand
GAGAAGAGAAGAGAAGAGGAGAACCCCAAAAAGTATGACACCTGTAGTCCCTAGTCTAAGAAACATCAGAAGTATATTAAACAAAAATATCATTGTGGAAACATATGAGTTTGAAGGAACTCCAGAATATGCTGTGGCTTGTTACAGCCTCCTCCCGAGGGCACAGCTCAGGGTTGTGAGCAACGCATGTCCAGCTCTTCAAAAGGAAAGAACTAAAACCAAGTCTCCCATACTGGGGGTGAAGGCTGAAGTCATTGGGCTCTAGGGTAAAACACTTTTCTTCCAGAAGCTTTGTGAACTTCTGTTCCTTGGTTTCATTACATGTAGTCAAAAAGTAAATAGTATTATTGAGGGTAAAGGGATCACAAGCTGAACACAAGCCAGCCTGGTGCTCTTGCAGGAATGAAAGCAGATGGTGTTGTGGGCTTCCTCAGTATGTCTGCAGCCAGCAAACAAAAAGGACATGATAATTCCACTCTCCTCAGCACTTACTAGGCCACACCTGGAATATTATGTCCAGTTGTGGTCCTCTTAGCAAAAAAGACATACTAAAAAATTGGAGATAGTCTAGCAGAGGGCTGTCAAGCTGATCAGAGGACTGGAGAACTTGACAGATAAAGAAAACTTGAAATAATTGGGTTGGTTCAGCATGAAGAAGAGACAGCTGAGGGTGGGACACCATTTTCTAACATTTAAATGGTTGTTAGAGAGATGACAGAGATTCTTTTCAGCAAGATGCCCAGTGCCATGAGGCAATAGGCTGCTTCAGGGGAAACCCATCTCAGTTTAAGAAGGAATTCGTCATCATGGGAGCAACTGAAGTTTGAACAGGTTACCCAGAGATGTGGGGAACTCATCAGCCTTGACAGGCCTCTGGTCATCTCATCTAACGTCCTGCTGTCAACAAGAGTCTGGGGCAGATAATCTCCACAGCTCCTTTCCACCCCAGGTTTTTCTATATGATTGTATAACTATCAAGGATTTGTTCTGACTAGAAAACACAAAGCAAACAAAAACAATCAGTGCTGCTAGAAATACATAATTTTCAGTTAGAACTCCAGACAGGAAAACGGACTTGCCATGTAGCTTTAGTTAAATTTCATCACTGCCTTCTGTATCCATTCACCTTCACTGAGGGCTTTCTAAGATACTGCTATAAACTTTGCCAGTAAATACACAAACAATTTGCTGATTTTTGATGTCTTGTATGTTACAGCTTGTACTGTTGATAGGCATTTATTCAATGCAGTCCTATTTATGTACAAACCATATATATTATATGCTGTTTCCTTGACACAGTAGGAAGCAAACAGCAGGAGACAGTTTCCTTACTCACAGTTTCAATCACCTCTTTCTCAGGGTCACATTGCAAGCAGACCTCAGGCTGACAGCTTCTTTGCTCCCTTTTCTAAGCATGTCTGCAGTGCTCTGCCCCTTGCACAAATCCACACAACCACAATAAAAGTGATCTCACTATTTTCAGAACACCAAAAAAGTTCCTCGGAGAGTCAAGCTCAGGCTTTACCATGACTAGCTCTGAAGAGAATAGTTGAGGACTGGAAACTATTGCTAACTAAAAAGAAATTTAAATATTGTGTTTCACTGTGCTTGCACAGCAGGCCTGAAATAGCAGCAGAGTGATGAGGTACAAATGCAAAGCCACATACTTGTATCCTTCTAAAACACTTACCAAACCATTTAATGACACCATGCAAAGACCACTATTCTACATTAATTACAAAATAAATAAATGGTAACCAAAACCAGACTCATCTTCCATTTGCAATGTTTCAACAGTCAGCTCACAGGAAAGACTTTTTGGACTAATTCTACTGATTTACCTCGGGTGAATATATTGGGTGAATATACAGGGATATTCTTTGATGTAAACAAAGAATCAGTACCAGGAAATTCTACAGGTGAAAAATAGGAAATAAAGAACATGGCACAGCCATGCTTACTCGTAAACTGCTTCACTTTGATTCATGCTAACATGACAGATGTATGCTTCATTAATGATAAAAAAATTGGTTACACATGTTGAAAAAACAGTAAACAATATTTACAAGACTGAAGGCTGTATTTTCAACTCTAAAAGAATTCATAGCAGATAAAAAGAATATGAAGCAAGAGAGAAGCACTATCATTGTGTGCAACACTACCCAGGGCAAACCCAAATATTCTGATTATCACACCAAGGTATCACCTTGCTGTCTCCTTCTAATAAGCTTGCCTTGAAAACCCATCATCCAATGGAGGCCCTTTTTAAAGTATCTCTCCTGAAAGGCTTGTGACGAGAAATATGAAAAACAAAAACTTCTCCATGCTTCAAAAAGAGCAAAGAGAGAGAGCATGCTTTTGTTCAGCTCCTGCTGTAATTTTATCATTAGTAATACCATTGCTGACAATGCTGACATACTTACTTAAGAAGGATGTTTGAAAACTTGAAAGAAACTACAAGAAAAACTGGTGATACAGAAATCTTGCCTTATGGTTAGAAATTAAAGTGCCTCAATGAGATTTGCTTAACAACGAAAGAGGACTGAGATGCCTTGATCCCAGCCTTTAAGTATTTTCATTGAATACTGTCCAGCACTAAAGGCTTTTTTAATCCAGCAAAGATTGAACAAGTTAAGTCAAAGCTAAATTCAGACCACAAATAAAACACTTCACATGAACAGTGAGTGTTGATATACAAGTGGTGGACTCTTTGTTCTCTGAACTCTTTAAATATGAACGAGACATCTTTCGAATGAAGTTCACCTTGGTCTTCAAGCAAGACACACAGTGTGACGCTCTGTGGTCAGTGCTAAGGCTGGACTGGATTACATCACCAAAATGATTGAGCTCTTCTTCTCTTAAAGTCTATGCAGCAATTACACTGAGACATGCATGTAATTTACTCTACGCACATTTTGTCAATAATTATTAGTGTTACTACACCCTTACTGACCTACTGAAAGTTATTTTCATGTAAATGGACTACTTCTGTAGAGAACATTTTGACTGCTGTCCTAGGACTCACACATTTAGGAATTAAAATTTAACTGGGACATAGGAAAATTCACATATAGCAATTCAATGGCTGATTTGATCAGTGCTAGTTGCTGAGGTCCTACAGACACTAAAAAGTATTCAACTAATTCTCCAGTGTCCTATTTGCCTAAAGCCCCAGTTGCTTTTTATGGGAGCTAAAAATCTCTTATATTCTACCAGTGTTTAGCTATTATATATATTAGTTTATGAGGCTCAGCAAAGAACAAGACTAGTTTGTTAACCTTTCACTAAACCCTTCACAAACTCAAACACTGCCGAGAGAATAAGAAAAAAAACGAAAAAAACACACATGAGTGTTATCAGGAAACTTATATATTTATTACTTTCCAACTTCTGCAGCCCTTCATAACCATTGAATTTTCATTATTTTCATTGATTTGAACATCTCCTTTTAGTTCAGAACATGAATAAGCTGAAAAATGAAGAGCCAAAATAAAATTCCCTTTCATAAAGCATTTGTCTCCATGCAGAATTCACCAGCATAATTATGCCCCTATAGTTCTGATAGTACAACTTCCTATGTGGACGCTTGAATTCTACAAGCATTCATGCAAGATTAAAAAGCATCCACAAGGCATAATTATACCACTCTGGTCTCTGGTAAATTTCCTTTTATAAAGATGACCTTTCGATGCTGAAAAAAATAAAGGTTATTTGGGAGGAACGACAGAAAGCAAAAGCCCTTTGACTTCCTAATGTAGAAATTTTATGAGTTTTTCTGCTCTTTAGTTACAACCTACTATATAAGCATGTACAAAACCAAAGATTACAACTGTGAAAACAAAGGTTCCTTAGATGATTCATTTTGACTGACAACCAGTCAAAGCACACTGACCTGAAATGATATCACAATTACTCAAGGTCATTCACCAAGGTTTGGGAATTTTTAAAGATCTAGGTAATCCTCTCTTTTAATATCATGGGTACAATTGATTTGTGGCATATGTGCTCCACAGCTTCTGTAAGATATACTTAAGCAGCAAACTTTTTCGTGACACTGCATAAAAATGGATCTGATCTCTCAATGCCATAATGAGAGAAGAAATGACAAAATTACAGCAGGTTTTGTACTCCCTTATAAAAGATGAAGGCAATAATTCTGCTCTTTCCTCAGTTCCTTCACCTTGTAGCTATGTGGTTTGAAAGCATGACTTCCAGTTCTCAGTTAGATTAAAACTTACCAAAAAGCCAAACATATGAAAGTAGAGGAGTTGATGGTTAAGGCATCCAAGCGATCATAATTCTTTTACGTAAAACTGGGTTTAAAGGGTTAAAAAAATTAGAATCTACAGAAATAAACTAAATGTAACTCCACATTTCCCTCAGGTTCTCATTACAGAAATAAATTAAGGTTGTCTGGATAGCTTTTAACTGCATGTTTTCTTTTTTAATATATTTCATTTTGTTAAAGTGCAATACTTTTCCTACATTTTCTAGGTTTCAATTATTGTTTTTTATAGCTAATGGACTTCTAAAATATTTTAGCATTAATATTCTAATACATTTAGCTTTTGCATAGCTTCTTGGCAAAGATTTTCTTGGATTTCTTTTCTTTACAACTATTATAAAAATGTTATACATGAACATTAAGAAATAATCACATCGATAATATGATTTAGTAACCAAAACATACAGGGCAAAATCAGCATATTGCTTTTCAATGTCTTTGGATCGCCATAACTGCATGAACGTTCAAAAGTTGTGAAGCTTAACATGGATTGATCATTAGATCAGAGATGTAAATTATTACAAGAGGACTCAAGATTTCTTGTTTCTGAGTCCCAGCTAGAGCTAGGCATATTTAAAAGGTGGAGGGACACCCTCAGGAAAATAAGTGAAAGCTTCAATAGAGTCACTCTGCACTGTTCAGAAATATAGCTTACGTTAAAATCCAAACAAAAAGCCAGGGGTGGAGAAGGCAGCTGGGACATGACTAAAACCAGCCAAGTGTTGAGAGAGCCTTCATTTGCTGTATGGCAGAGCTAAGCTCAATTCTGCACTGTGTCCAGGCCTGCCCCTTTTCCCTCCCAGAGGGACATCACCGGACCATTCTCATCATTCCAGCCATGGATGACGGAGCATTTCCTAAAAGATGTCACATTGCCCTCAGCAAAGGGGAAGGAGGGCATCCTACCCTCAAGCAGACTGCCTGCGCCTGACTAGCTAAACTCTGATACTGCAGTGGCCAGCCCAGAGCTGTTGACCCCACCTTGGCTCCTGGATATATCATCATAATTAGTCACAATTATATGGTTAATATATTTTTTAATTTTAATCTCTTCTTCTTCAGCTCTAGACTGATTAATTTTAGCTCTATGGTAAATCTGAAGAGTCTGCACTGGTAATTTCTGAGATAATTCCATATTAATTAAAGCAGCAAATTTCTTACAGAATCTGTTGAAAATAATTTTACTGAAACAGTGGGTGGTGGTGTAAAACTAGTAAGCATTCATCTTACACTCAAAGAGAAAATAAGGTCAAATACGAGACAATGTATTTTCACATAAAAATCAGATAGGTTGCCTTTGGTTTTTGCACAACACAAATGCTATGGCTCAGAAGGGGAACCTGCTCCTCTACTACCTTCTAGAGTTCAATAAGTAAACTTTAATAAATCTTCTTGTAGCAATTGAAAGACTTTTTTAGTAGCCTGCTGAGGTACAAACATCTACTCCTTCTGTTTAACTTGCTATGTGGTCTGTACACTCCTCCAGAGGGGCAGACCTAGCTACAGACACATACTTGCTTCCTCCTGCTGCATCTGCGAACAGAGCTACCTACAGGACTCAATGAACGCTACTTCAAAGCCTTCTTGCCCAAAAATTTCCAGAGTTTCCTTGGGTCTCCTACCTTGTCTCCTACATGCAGTCACGCTAGAGTATGCAACCCTTCAAAAGCGATTATTCACTGGAAGGACCATGCAGTTACGCCTAGCACAATTCAGTTCCATGAGCTTCTGGAGACCTAGCCAGTGATCACTGAAATAGTTCCTTAAAATTTCAGTGTGCCTCCTACACCACAATATTCAGGTACATAAATATAGGCTGAACATTTGTACAATTAGTAGAGATGTCTCATGCATTCTGTAAACCAGAATCCAAACTCACTCCCAGAGCTGTGAACAACACCTTCATGTTTGGTAAATAGAGGCAGCTGCATCTGCACAGTGCATAGAAAAGGAGATGAGAAAATACTGTGTTCTGGCTATAGCAGCACACACTGCTGCACAAACCCTTTTTCTGCTCACAGCACATAGGAAAAACCAACAGTAAAATCTTAGCACTCTCAGAATTTGGGTTTATATTCTAGTAATGTGACCAAATTAACCAGCCATATTATAAGGACTGTCAAAAATGTTATCTGTGAGCGTACCAGCAACAACACAAGCTTTAAAAGCATAAAAGCCATTTTGAGAATTAAACAAAGATTGACAGTATCTCTATTTTGTAGTACCAACTTTTTGAACACTTTGCATTTGTCAAGAAACATATGATGGTGTTGGCAGCAGTTCCCAGTTAGCACAGGTCCCCTTTGTGAAAGCCACTGCCTAAACAAAGAACTAGATATGGTCCCATCATCAACAAATTTGAAGTGTCTCTACTCCACTGGTGAATTATTGCTATCCTGCAGAGGACGTGGAAAGTGTGCAGGATTCTGCAGCACACACAAAATAAGCTCTTCACAGGTTTTTTTTGGCTGTTCACATGAGCCATTCTATCACTTTTCTGCAATTCCAGCTTACATTATATCTACAGACTTAGAGTAAGATGAGATAGTCACAGTATTTAAACCTTCAAACAATCTATGCTGCAAATCTGCCAGCCTCCTGTTCCTCAGAACGTTTCATCTCAGCTAAAAATTATCAGTTCAGAGGGATAAGAGCACAGAGGTATACAGATGACTGTAGTGCATTCCACCAGACAGCCTTTATGAATTTTTTAGCTGAACTTTCCTCTGTCCTTGTTGTTCTTGCCAACCACATGCAGAACATTTTAGAGACAACAGCAATTCCTTGGAGGTTTACATGCACTATTCAATTCCCAACAATAAAAAATGAAAGAAAAGCCTTTTTCTAAACTGGGTTTCATCTCGTATTTTCCTTTGTCCCAAATTATAACTAGAATCCAGTACTTGCACTGCATAACTGAGAAGCTAGCAGAAATTGCCACATTCAATTAGCACGGCAAAAGTAGCAAACTAGAAATAGGATTTCATTCACTTTAATTCACTAGTTGGTTGCCATAAATACTCGTCTGTAAAACATGGAATTCTGAATACTCTAGACATTATTTTCCTTTCATGAAGATGTTTGTTTACTTTGGCAGTGATTCTCTTGGGAGAAACTCTAATGACTTCCACTACCAAAAAAAACCAAAACAAAAAAGAAACAGAAACTGCCACTAGCAAGCAAGAAGATATTAGTCTAGTGTGCTAGACGGCACAAAGGAGAAAAAAACAGAGTAGATCACTGCTTTGCATTCTTGTGACCAGAACCTATATCCTTCAAGTTTAGCAGGCTTTTGTGATGGAAGTCGGACTTTGAATAAAGCAAGAAAGCTGCCCAACTCCTGTGAATTTTAAGATTTTTAACCTTAAAAACAAACAAACAAAAACATAACATGGGGGTAGGAGTAAGAGAACAAAGCAAACTATTTCAATCACTGGTGTTAATTTTTCCCACTGCTTTTAATTTCATTTCAACATGCAATGATCTAAGAGAGGGTTTTTCACCTAGTTTTGTTATACCTGGATGATTAATATTTTTTCTTTTAATGAGAAAAACCACCAGGAAAAAAGGTAAACTACTGTAACTCAATAGGCTGCTCACTGCTGAAAAAGACCTACCTACCTCCGTCCTAAGGGTGCATAACTATTACTTTCAGAGTTTAAAAAAATCAAGAACAGAAAAACAGTGAATGAAGCACATTGATATAAATCTTCAGACCTCTTTTCCCTGTAAAATGTTAAACCTCATCATCCGCTTTTCTATATGAATAACCTCCAGTCCCAGACTGTTTACCATGTTTCCAGGGAAAAATGTCATTAACAAAAAATCAGCTTTAAGGTTAAGAGGAAGCAGCTCTAGCAAAAGTACGTGAATCGTGTATTTTGTTACCTGTTAGAACAATGTGCTGTTCCTGGAATGCACATGAAAGCCCATTTCAAAGTTTAAGCTGAACAACAAAGCAGGCACATGTCACAGACCACAGGACAGCAGACTGTGTACTTCCCTAAACAGCCTGATCACAGGGAAGATCAAGCAGATCTTTAGCAGAATCCTTGCAAGCACTGCAGGACAGACACAGCTACCTAAATACAGAAGGCTAACAAGAAGCCTAGGAAAAGGAGCAGATAGGGAAACGAGGAGTGGTAAAACAGCAAAGAGAAAACAAGAAACTGATTTTATTTTTTTTTTTTTTTTTGGTAGCTGTAGAGCTTTGGAAAAGAGGTCAAATGGAGTAGTAAATCACTGCAAATGGTGAAAGGCCTATAAATACTGTGGGTTTTGGAAAGAACAATTTGTTGCATTACAAGCAGGCAATGAGCCTCTATGCTGAGCCAATCCACAAAGGGTTTTTTGAAGTCAATACTATCTGTAACATTTACTTTTAACCCTAACATCCAAAAAAAAAAATCATAAAAAATCTGCATTTAGTATTGGAATGAAAGCAAAGATACTTCTCATGTGTACATCTAATTGCAAGCAATATTCCAAATCACAGCCATGGTGATTTTCCAACTAGCTAACAGGAGGGAAAGAGCAGATTCTAGCACTAGTCAGAGCTATTTTCTTTTGTGTACATTACGCTCCTGATATTCTTGTGTTCATGTTCATTTACAAAATGAGGAAATGCAGAAGTAGTTCTGTGTACATATGAAGTCTACATACTATATCTAAATTTTTATCAGTTTCATGATTTATTGTGTCTTCACAAAAACTACTACACTTCTTAAGTGGTATCTGATCATGAAAAAGTATGGATCTACCCCACAAAAGAACACAGACATCTTAAAGAAACTAAACCCACAGACCACTCTGAAGTGGACAGCATCTCAGTACAATCCCGTTCAGATCTTGTAACAGCTAAAGTTTTTATGGTTCAAGCAAAAAAAAGAACAGTGGGTCAAAATCTCTTCTCATATAATAATATCCTGTTCCTAACACTGGCCAATAGCAGATGTTATTCTCTCGGGTTTATAAAAGGAAAGAACTTAAGCTGTGCATGGCAATTTCTAGAAGAGGTGATAACCACTCAGGGGCAAAACTCAGAAGCCACTACCTTGATGATTCCTTTTATGTCACTCAAATGGCAGCCAGAGGAGCTGCTCTGTAACCCTTACAGTTTATTTTGTCTTTATATAGTTATAGCTATGTTATGTAGTTTAATGTGATTTGTCCTCATACTTTCTATTCTATAGCACTGCTGGTTAAATTTGCCACACAAATGCACCCACTGGATGATGCAGAACACCAGACAAGATGATTGTTGTCTTTCAGGCACCAACAAACCCAGGAGAGCTGTCAGTCCCAGCTCTACCACAGGCCTCCCGGCTGAAGTCAATGTCTGGCACATTTGTTGGAACAAATACAAAGAAGCAGGTTGATTAATGGCTACAAAAACCATAACTTATGTATATTTGGTTCTACCATACTGACAGCTTGTTTTGCAACATCTGGTTTTTTCAATTTACATATGATGTATAGTGATATTGCATATGGCTTGGCATTTGTAATGTTTGTTGTCTAGTCTAAGGAACTCATCCCAGCTCCATGACTCTCTAGCATCTTCAAGTCACTCAGATGAGGCTTGGCTCTGCCAGCATGCTCTCCTCTTCAGGCAGTCTTGCTCCAGTAACAATCAGGGAACATGGAGTCCAAGCCTCTCAGTACACCGTAAGTCTGGAAAGGCAAATTTAGGGAGTTCCTGTGTTGCAAATAGGTGAGGTACCTGGAGGAAGCATAATACATGTTTAGCTTGTTCTTACACATTTGTTCAGGCATTTATTTTTAGACACTATTGCCTTCCAACTAGCCTGACCCAAAAAAGCTCTCAAGCTAAGAGAAAAGAAAGCAGGAAGGAATCAAGGGATTACAAGGGAGAGAAAAACAACACAAGAGGGTGAGAAGGCCAAATAGTCAAGAATTGAGACACTGGAGACTGGAGAGAGAAAACAAACTGCCAAGGACAGGCCTCAGGACTTCTCGATGGCACCAAGGTGCCAGCTATGGGACTTGATTTGGTGGAGAAGCCAGAACTTGTGGCCTCAGCACACACCAAGGGGTCTCATACCTGAGGCAGAAGAGCCTGCAGGATGCTTGGTTTGACTCAGTACAACTCTTCTTGCTTCTATTAGAGTCAAGTAGCGTGTGCCACAAGACCAGGGACCACCAGAGGCCTACTGGATTCTGCAGCAAGATAGCCAGAACCTTTCCTCATAACCAACAGAGAGAGAGAGATCAGGTTTCTCTCCCTAAAAGTACCTTCCTTAGGGGATGAATCATCCTTTGGTAGCACCTGTCTTGTGTTTGTAAAACATTAGGCAGCTAATGCAGAGTGGGCACTTACTTTTTACATGGTTAAAAATAGATGATCTTCACTCTGTGGAAGTTGTTTTAACAAACACATGTGATTGGAGTGAGTGGCTACCGTGCCAGAGATAAGCTGTCATGAATGACGTGAGCACTCTTGTCTTTCAGACAATTTAAAAAATACTCACGTATGCCAAGGCACCGTTTTGAAGGAAGAATTGCTAGAATCGTGGCTTGATTTAAAGATGAGGGACAGAGGAGCTGACTGCTTGCAAAAAATAATCCCCAACTGAGTGAGTTCTACACACTTTGTAGAAATAAGTAGCTGGTTATAGTAGAGTGCAGTGCAGCACTGCTTCCACCCGTGCTAGACATTACCTGAGAACGCCCCAGGTAGAGGACAGCTTCTGTTCAGGCTCGCACACGACTCAATGTCAGGTGTATGACAGGAACGAAAAGGGAAGCCAGATGCTACCAGTTCTGCAGCTCACAAAACTAATGTTTATGAGGACTGTGCTGTGAAGCAATTCACTCTTCAGAGAGGAACCGGTACTCGGCCTGCAACATTTACTCACCATGTGATCATCTGTAAGGCCTTGGTCCACACTCTGGATTTTTTAGCCCTTGTAAGACAGAGTTCTTGAAACAAATGCCAATATAATGAATAATTCTGGAGTGATAAGCCATAATACAGCAAAAATAAACACGTATCAATTATTCTTCTACACTGCAAATGCATTTTCCTATTAGCCCTGCAAGATGGCATGGATTCCCCAATATATACCCACACAGGTTCACAACCACATCAGAGACAACTGGAAATACCGAAGCAATTTTTTTCCCTCTACGTTTTATATGCATATAGAAAACATACACAGATTTAAGAAATAAGAATTGTTACACTGGGTCAGACCAAAGGTCCATGGGGCAGACGGAATGAAGCCATCCAGTCACTGATAGTGGGCATGGACAGATGCTTAGAGAAAAGTTCAACAGGTCAAGCACATAATGATATTTTCCCCATGTACTCACACGTTCAACAGCCCTGTATGAATTCTTTCACTGCTGAGCCACAGCCTTCCCAGAGCACAAAGAGAGGCCGCTTGTTTTAGTCTTTTCAGGAACATACACAGCTACATCAACGTTACATCTGTACGTGCCAAACTATTTATTTGTTTGCATTGAACAGCTGCCAAGAACTGTGTTTCCACTGTACGGAAAGGGTAAAACCTCACCTTTGATACTAGAATACCTCAGAAGGCACCACCCCGTGCCACCACACCCCGGCACGGGTTCCGCCCGAGCTCCTGTGGGTCTCTGAGGTGCCCAACAAACAAGGTTTACTAGCAGGCCCCGTGTGTGTGACGAGAAAAGGGTGCGGAGCCCAGGCTGCCACGGGAGCGCTGGCACGCTGCGGTGCCCCACAGGCCAGGGACAGCTCCATACCCCGATCCTAGAGGGAACGCGGGCACACGCGCTCGGAGGGGCGGGGCCCGAAGCGGGGCGGGGCCTTGACACCCGGCCCGTCTCGTGCCGCCGCGCTCGCGCCCCACCCCCCTGCCGCGCCCCGCCCCGCCCGTGGCGCGCGCTCCTGCGTCAATGCAAATGAGCGGCGCGAGAGGCGGGGGGGGGGGGGGGGGGCCCCCCCCCCCCCCCCCCCCCCCG
>VYZT01044521.1:0-22548 GCA_013400735.1 Pomatostomus ruficeps | reverse complement strand
CGACTGCCCCTGCCCAGCCTGCCGGCATAAAAGCCGATCGCACCCGCTGCCGCCAAACAAAATAAAATCTCTTTATTTCAGGTGTTTCTCGTTTGACGGTAAAAAGGTCGTCGAGCCCCAATGAGCGTCTTCCTTGCCCAAGCGGCCCACAGAGCTGCAACCTCCCCCTGACTGAAGTGGTAGCGCCCACCTGGCTGGCCGGCGCGGAGGGGCGGGCTCCCGGCAAATGCATTATTCATGAGGGGCAGGCCGCAGGCTTATTACCAGGGTCGGCCGGGCTGGGGCGGTGCCTCTGACGCCACTGTGACGGATGTTCCGGCGCTCTTAAGGGCGCCGCGGCGGCTCCGAGCCGGCAGCGGGGTGGGGGTGGCCGGGGGGCGGCAGCAGCCTTGCTGAGGAGACCGGGTCGCCTGCCCTGTGGAGGTACCGGCGGCCTCCCCGTCTTCCCTCCTTCCCTCCCCGCCAGTGCCAGGCCCGGGAATGCCCCGCTCTCCCCCTGCGTTGCGGTGTGGCGGCTGGGGGGTAGGACTGAGGAGTTGCTGTCTGGGGGCAGTGACCTTTCCGGGCGGATTCCTGATCTAGTGGATCCCTGTGGGTGCGACTGTAGGCGGGAAGGGCCGCCTTACTGGGGGTCCCAGTAAACGAAAAGAAAAAGAAAAATCAATTATAAAAATTGCCTCGTATCAAAAAGCTGCGATATTTTTACAGCAGTACAGTGGCGTTGATGGCAGAGAAAAGAGCTTTATTCTATAAATTAGCTATTTTGGGACTTACATAGTGGTTTGCGATAGGCGGGTGTTTAAACTCTCCCCCCGCCCCTCAACACTTCGCCACAAAGATTATTAATTATCTTTGTCTCCTTAGTGTGCCGGGGTGGGGGTTCACCTCTACGCCGAGCCAGTGTCAGGGGAGCTCCCACAGCCGGCCACCCCAGCCCCTGCCCACCGCCGGGTCCTTCCCCTCCCCGGAGCGGCCGCAGCCGCCTCGCCTCATCCCTCCTCGTCCTGCCCCTGGCCGCCCGCTGTAGCCGGTTCGTCCGGCAGCGCGACCGCCGGGTTGCCGCTGCCCTCCCTGTTTCCCCTCAGCGGCCACTGCTGCGCATCATCAAAACATGCAGGATGAGCTGCTCCGGGGGGTGACACAGCAGCAGCCAGGCAGGGAGAGGCTGGGCAGCAGCCCCGCGTCGGGACACCCCCCTCTCGGCCACCCCTCCTCTGACTTTAAACCTTGTCTCAGCCCCCACCAGGATTTAAACAAGCAGCAAGCGCCGCAACCACAGCCGCCGCCTCCTCAGCTGAGCCAGAAGAGGAAAGAGTTTAAGCAGCAGCTCAGCAGCCCAGCCCAGCTCGGCAGCAGCCACCCCCTGAATAACCACCACCCCCCAGACTATCATCACCACCCCCCTCAGCAGCAGCAGCAGTTCAGCCACCCCACTGACAAGTACCAGCAGCAGGAGCACAGGCAACAGCAGCAGCTCCAGCTCCTCAGCGCTCACCCCCCGGAGCCGCCGCGGACGGGGGATCACCCGCAGCACCGGTCCGTCGGCCCCGCCGAGCAGCAGGGCGGCGCGGACAGGGGGGGTTCGGAGCGGCTCGCCCCTTCCTGCCCGGGGGGATCGGCGTCCGCGGACCCCAATGTGGGGGTGGCCGCCGCCTCCTGCGTGAATCCGCCTCCGTCTCCTCATCTGCAGGCGAGAGCCAAGCTGCCCCCCATGGAGTCCCCCCCGAACAGCCACTTACTGGGCAGCCCCGGGAACCTCCTGCCCGGCGGGCTCGGCTCTGGCTTCAGCAGCCTGCAGAGCCCGGAGATCCCCAGCCCCCATCACCAGAGCGGGGGCGGCTCCTCCTCGGCGGCTTCCCCTCCTCCTCCACCGCTGCCCGGCTTCGGCACCCCCTGGTCGGTGCAGACCTCGTCGCCGCCTCCGCAGCAGACGCAGCAGCCTCCGGTCTCCAGCGGCGGCGGCGGCGGGCAGATCAGCGCGATGCCGCCCCCGAGCCCGGAGTCCGAGACCAGCTTCTACCCGGGGATCCCGTCATCGATCAACCCCGCTTTCTTCCAGAGCTTCTCGCCGGTGTCTCCTCACAACCCCTGCGCCGGGCCCTTCAGCAGCCCCTTCTCGGCCGCCGCCGCCCCCCCGCCGCCGCCGCAGATGAATTTACCTCAGCAGCAGCAGCAGCAGCAACAGCAAAACCGGAGATCCCCTGTGAGCCCCCAGCTCCAGCACCAACACCAGGCGGCGGCCGCCGCCGCCGCCTTCCTGCAGCAGAGAAACTCCTACAACCACCNAGGGCGGGGCCGGCCCGGCGGGAGGGAGGGCACCTGCGCCCCCCGCCCGGTGCGACGCCGGCGGCCAGAGGGGTCGGGCCGGAGGGGTCTGCGGACAGCGGCCGCCCCGCACCTGGCCACACTTGCCGCGCGTTCCGGGTGGCAGGTGCTGGGGTAGCTCTTCTGGCCCTCCTCGGTGCGCCGTTTTCTACCGAGGGACGCCGGGGGTTTTTTCGGGACAAGAAGAGAGGGTTTACTCTTAAAAGAGCGCAAACGCTCCTGTTGGTGTCTGGGAGTTTCGCCTTGCAAACGCCCCCCTTGTCCCCTCGAGCCGCCCGCGGCGGGCGCGGTGTCCCCGGAACAATGAGCCTGACAGCTCCAGCCGGCGCCGCCCCCCCGGGCAGCCCCTTCCCCAGCCTCAGACCGGCCCTCCGACGGGCTCGGCCGGACGGGCACAGGTCGCCGAGACGAGGTTCAGATGCGAAAGTTGACACTGTGCTGCCTTTTCAGGGGTTTTGACTGACATTGGTTGAATGTGTATCCGAGGACAGCGAAGTGTTTCAATTTATTGTAGTTCTGTGACCGATTTTAATCGAGGGGTGTAACGATCCCGTGTTACAATGGAAGTTTACGCTTCTTCCTGGAACAGAATATTTTAAGAAATCAGTGAGAAGCAAAATGTGTTAATATTACTAGCTGTTGCGTTATAAGTCTATTTTGCTCCAATAATTTGCTTAGTTATGAAAGGCTGAACTTACATAGGCCTCACCTCATTTTTTTTTTTCATTCTAGTATTAAATCCTGTCAGATTTAATCAGTGGAGATTCGTTTGTATCAGAACTGGAATCTTACATTGTGTGCCTGTTCAAGAACTGATTTCGATGCATTATGATTAGGAGATGGTTGTCCTTAACACCTATAATAACCTTCTTCAAACAAATTCCAAGCAATTCTCCAGCAGTGAGGTGTACAGGAATTTTCTCTTACAAGTTGTAGGTATACTTAAACAGTGCCGTGACAGCATAGCTAGCAATATTAGAGGCTTGTTAACGTTTGGCATTATCTCTTCAGGTTAGTTTCACAATAGAGTACCTGCCTCTCCCAAAATTCCAACGCAAGTATTCAAGTTTTACAACGTAATTACCTATAATTATATAGAATAGGATGTTTTTCTGATTACTTGACCAAGAGTGGCTTTAGTGGTTTTTTTGGTTTGTTTTCTGGGGATGAGGGTGGTGGGGGTGTTACAATTTTATCTGTCTTTGGAAAGTTCTGTTCTTCCTGATACATAACATATTGGCGTGCTTTAATTTTTAAATTATTAGAATTGCAGGTTGAGGGTTGCTTGCAGCTAAGCTTAGAGATAGAAGTACTGTGTTTTCACTTCACAGAACTGAATTTAGAATCATCACACGCACCCCCACTCCATTTCTATGTATGAGAAAAAGCGTTTCCAAGAACAGTCAGATTTGAGACTACTCAAGATAAATACAGTTCTTCACTGTCAGTCATGCTCAGTGGGTCCACCTCTTGGTAATATGACAACCACTATAGGTCCCATTTTAGCAGAAGTTGTAGCTTAAGAATAAAAACTTAATCCTTTAAAAACCTTTTTTTCTGAAAACTGCTTCCATTTTCATATTAGAGAATATAGTGCACTTATTAGATATACGTGTATTTAGGTAGTTACAAGATATACCAGATCTAGATAGAAAGAAAAAACTTTAAAAAAAATGCTAGAGTACACCCTACAGAATCCCACAGATTCAATACTCCAGAAATATTTGAACAGGGGCTTCAGAATAATGCTTTTTAATGTGGAAATGTTAAGATAGCCCCTTCAGACAGATTCTCTGCACAGTAGTCAGTGCTCTTTTTGCTCTTATATGGTAATACTGAGACAATGATATTCAAAATACTGGGGAGGGAAATTAAACCTACCATTTGGATTCTAATTTTTAAATTTCTACTCACTGTTGCCAAATATTACTACTCACTGAGTAGAAATAATTATTAGTACAAAATATAAATATTTTAATATTTTTTCTAAATCGATCTCTTTGAAATTCTTTTGTTATTTATGCAGAGATTTCATCATACAGTACCAAGTAGTGTATGATAAACTGGTCTCAGGGCTTTTTGTAACATGGTCACACCTTGGAATTTTTCTTCTACATAGCTTTAAAAATAGTATTCAATTACTAAAATAGTAATTGAAATTGTCTGCATAAGTACTGTGGTGTTTATTAGGGAGACGTATGGGGGAGTAGGAATGACTTTTTTTTTTAATTAAGCTATGTTTTCTTCCTTGCCTCAGCAACTAATGTTATCAGAAGATGAGAGTGGTTTATAGAAATCTCTGCTTACTTGGTGATTGGTTGTTTTGGGGTGTGGGGTTTTTTTAAGTAAAAAAAAGCATTCCAATTGATTTCAAAATAATATAAATGAATCTTTATTTTTTAGCCTCTTCTGAAGCAGTCACCCTGGAGCAATCAGAGCAGCGGCTGGAGCACAGGAAATATATCCTGGGGAGGAATGCATGGCAGAGACCATCGTAGAACTGGAAACATGGGAATTCCAGGAACTATGAACCAGATCTCTCCTTTAAAGAAGCCCTTTTCTGGTAATGTCATAGCTCCTCCTAAATTTACTCGCTCTACTCCATCACTGACACCAAAATCGTGGATTGAAGATAATGTTTTCCGAACTGACACCAACAGTAATACTCTCCTTCCTTTGCAGGTAAGGATGGTATGTAGCTGGTGTGTTCATAGTCTTGCATAGCATTTTTGCTTCATTCATTTTAAATGAGAATTAAACAGTGGTTGCAGCCCTGATACTTGGTTTGAAAATTGTGTTGCTGTATTATTTTTAGTCTTAAATTGCAATTAATCCCCACATGTTCAGTGTATTCAGCAATATATGATTCTCACAGTTTAATAAGAATATTGATTGTCAAGAAAGATATAAACTGTGGGCACTGGTGACGCAATAAAACATAGTATGTTTAATCCATCAAGTGTTTTCTGCCTATGATAATGCTTATATTCGTATAAATCTCTTTAAAACTCAGGGGGTTTTTTGTTGATTTGTCCTTGTACGTAGGTTTTCTTACTTTTGTAGATGGTTCTCAAGTGTTTGTCATGTTAGTCTTTTACTGGTATTCTAGGCTGACATTTGTGTGTTAGTGAGATCTTTTTCCTCCACATTTTAGCACCTTTTATGTTTTGTTTTGTCTGGAAGCCCTGTGATTTAGAAGTGTTAAACAGAAGGATGTGTCTTAGAACTAAAGATCTGAATTCATCTCCTGAGTTTTGTCAGTGACATCTTATGTGACTTTAAGTAAATCACTTAACTCCAGCTTCAGTAACCTCTTGGTAAAATATTATTTTTCCCATTCTTACCTATATTAATTTAGTCACTCTTTGTTAGGAGAGGCCTTTCATTTGTCGTAATTGTGTCCACATTTGAGCTGTATTTGCATGAATGGCAATTTAATGCTTATGTAGCTGAAGTAGTGGCAAAAGGGTGCTCCTTGGGACCAGGTTTTTCGCTTGAGTTCTGGCTTTTCCTACCATTTTTCTGGTGAATTTGGCACAGGAGGCCATGTCCTGGCTCTACCCAGGTATGCTCTGATACTTGGGAAGCTAACCTGACTCCTGGACATGCCGAACTTACGCTCAAGTGTATACATTTGGACCTGAAAACTTACTGTCCATCCTGTGAAGACAGGTTCCAGTAAGTAGCCTTGCCAGCTGGAATATCGCAGTTGAATAATCTTTTGTGTGGGTAAAAAGATGGGGGGAAAAAATGCTGTATTCTTCAGGAATTGCGTTCTGTTATGGAAAACAGATTACAGATAGGTAATGCTTTGCAGTGCAGGGCAGCAAGAATTGTAGAAAGTAAACACTGAAATTTGTCCTAAAGATGTTAACCTAAGGAACAGATTTAAAAATACTAATGCCATCGTGCATTGAAACTGCTGTGACATGTACACTGGAGTTCATATGCAGCTAAGCACAAGTTGTGAATGTATTTGCTCATCCAATATGCCTTACAAGTCCCTATGACCAATATTTGGAACTTTCAGAAGCTTCTACGGCAGTTGTCTAATATAGATTAACTCATTTTTTGTCTAAACAAGTGTCTTGTGCATTTAGGCTAACATCTAAATTTCTATGTAATAGGGTAGGAAAGAAATCCTTGCAATTTAACTTTATAATACCTTAATGTTTCTGTGTAGGGATTGGGGGATTTTTTAAGGGATAATGACAAAGTGAGAAGTTGGGCATTCTTAATTGTTGGTCACACCTATGAGCACCAGACCCACCAATTAAATAGGCCTGTTTAGCTATATTTATGCTGTTGATCTGTCTATGCTTAAATCTCCCTGACATGTATCAAGTCATAATTGCAGAACACAGTAAAAATAAACCTCTTTGAAGGGTTGCAGTGTTATCTACTGCTATTGTGGAAACACTAGATGTTTCCATAAATTACTCTGTGACGCTGAAATCGTGTTCTTGTTTTTCAGTTAGTACACTATTGTTATATGATTAATTCCTTCTGATGACTGTTACATTTTGCAAGTCATAATGAAAAAGTTAAATAGAGCTTGGAGCTCATGCTTCTTTTCATCAGGACTTGTTGGCAATTGCAATGCTGTCAAACACCCATCTTGCTGATTTGTACTGTGCTTGTCTCCGTCCATAAAAGGCTGTGGTATTTAGATTGAGAATTCTTAAAGATACAGTAGCAGTTTCAGAAAATACTAAAAAATAATACTAATTAAATTTTGTGCCGTTTGGGAAGTCTAGCACAAAAGCATTTATGCATGTGTAGAAGTTACCTGTCTCTTCCAAGCTTCCACAGAGTAAACGCATCTTAGCTTGCATGTTGGATACATACGGCATCATCCACAGTTTTGCAGAATAGTTTTTTTCTTTGGTATAACTGCAGTAATAATTTTGTAGGGAAGGGCTTAAAGTACCACTCTTCCAAACTTTAGCTAGCTCAAACTTAGCAATTAAAAACAGCTTAGAAAAGCTAGTGCTCTCAGGGACTAACTTTTTGTAGATCTTTAATGTTTAGCTAACCTTTTTTTAAAAATGCTATATGTTTTTGCAAAGTCCAGGTAGTGTTCAGCATGTCAGCTGCTCATCCATTTTCTGAAAAACATGTACCTCATGCAAATAAGATAAACCACAGAGGAATTGTATGCAAATTTGAAGCTTTGCCCTTCCATCAAACTTCTTTATTCTTTGATGTTTGCATTGGTGGGTGGTCCTCAGAATAGAACTGACATCAATTCCGATGAAAAAAATATTTCTTGACATTAAACTAATATACCTGTGACAATAAATGTCATTACTGATAACTGAGTAAACTATTATGAGTATTGCTTGTAGGGATGAAAGCAGATTTTCTGTACTTACTAGTTAAAACTGAAATACATCCCATGTGAAGTTGAGTTCACAATGGCCACGCTAGTTGCAGCAAAGGTGCTTTTGATTACAAAAGTTATGAAAGACTTCTCTTAGGATTTTTTAAAAGTTCAGCAGTTTGTTTTGGTTTTAAGTAAAAATAATTGAACATCATGGCAACACTGATTTAAACGTGAGCAAATTAAGGTTATAGCCAAGTTTTTCTAATGTGCCTCACTGTGAGAAGCTTTTTTGCATTTCTCAGGATTTTAAGGTGATACAAACTGCATCAAATAAAGTTATTTCATAGACATAAAACCTGTAGACATAATTTTGTCTCAGTTCAGCCATACTGCTTCCACCATTATAGTACTACATATAGAGAAGGGTTGGTGCCTTGTACTCAAACCATTAAAGGAACAGTTAGAATTCTTGTCAAGTATTGACACTGTACAACTTAAGCATTTAATTGAGGGCCCTATTTCTTTCTCCTTAGAGAGAATCTAGGTTCCTTATTTAGATAATCTAATTCTCTAGAAGAACATACCTGGCACCACTGACCTTACACAGCCCCCAGGATTCCACTTTAGGCACTCATACTGCATTTCAAGAAGTCAGATAATATGAATATTCTCTTTTATTCCCTGACCTAAAGTACCAAAAAAAACCCCAATTATAGGGTACAAAGCTAAAAATATATTTCTAAACCTTGATGCAAGTGTTTTTCCCCAAAAGACATCTACGGGCATTTCTGTGGTCAGAACGCAAGGACAGAGATCAGTTTTGCATATCCATTTTTTTTTTGATTTACATTCCTAGTACAGGGAAAATAATTAACTATTTCTAAATTTCTACCTTTTCTTTTTTTTTTAGAATTGCAGTATCTGCTTACCACCATTTTGATTGCAAGCTTAGTTTTCCTTACCCTCTTGCAAATAATCTTACAAAAGCCTATTAAAAATGTTTAATATTACACATCAGTGTTCAACTGTTTTCATTGTAGTAAAAACACTGTATTCTATGAATATGAATTTAATTTTTGTGTCCCTTTTGAATTACGGAAATACACTGCGTGTCTGGGTGGTTTTCACCTTGATTTGTCCTTCATGTTTGTTCAGACAAACAGTGCATAATGTTCATGGTGGTAAAAGCTGAGCGTTCTTATTCTATGTTTAAACATAGCTCTCCAGCTGGGGATTGGTATGGTAAGGTAGCATCTTGCACAAATGCAGATTTTTCTTTTTCTGTTTCTCTTTGAAATGTGCTCAAGTTTTCGAAGAAAGCAAATCACATGAAAAACAAAATGAGGTTTAAGATTGTATGTTACGACAGGTGTTAGGTTTAGATATTTAATTTAAGCTGCTGTCATGTTCTTCTGCCTTAGAATCACATCCATTTGGAGAATTTCAGATTTTCCATACAACAGTTTTAGTACAATTTAATACAGTTTAACATTTTCGGTGGCTAATCCAGATGATACACATACCAGTGAACATTAGGTGAATAGCAAGTTGTTCAAGTTGGATTCTTAATGCCATGTTTAGACTCCTAAATGTGTGGCCCATTTTTTTCAGAAGTGCTGAGTGTTTGGCAGCTGGTGTTAAACTTGAAGACATGGAGATCATCTAGCTGCAAAGTTTTCTTACTCTTCAGAGTAGTATAATTGTTCAAACACTAGTCTATCAGCTAGGCTTTACCAGTTTATTTTTACTGAGGCTATGCTGGAGCAGAATAGTTTGAAGGTTTTTAATGCAGTAGATTGATTGCCTGGGACTGATTAAAATAACACTCACAACTAGATATTTGTGTTTGAGGACCATACCAGAGATATCTCTAATTGAGGAAAGCAGTCTATGGCCATGCTTTTTACTTCAGGATCACAACCTTTGAATAAATAGTGTTAGGAGCTGCACAGATTAACCATTCAAAGAAATCAATTAGTGGGAAGTTTGTGGGACTTACCATACAAATGGTTTTATGACTTCATATGAACTAAGACCTTTCTCCTATTATTTAAATTTGCTTCAGTTATACAGCTCATTCTGTTAATGCAATACAAAATCAGAGTTAGAAGTTCAGCAGAATATTTAACTGCCATGATACTATAGCAGTTAGGTGTGTGCTGAGTACCTTATCTCACCTTGTTCTCTGAGTTAAAATGAGTATATTCTCACCTAAGATCCATCCAAAAATACATTTGCTGTACATGCTGATGTATTTGCATTTAAGTACTCAAGACTGCATAGATATTTCTAGATGTGGGGCAGGGGTGTGAGAAACCCAAAACTTGAATAACAACTTCCCTTTCAAATGTCTAAATGACCCTTTAGTTATTTCGTTGAAACTATCAATATACAAATTTTCTAGATTTGACTTGTAAGTCAAGGTTGCCAAAACTTTAATCGTATCGGTAGTCTGGTGTCTGGTTGGTGCCAAGTTATGAATACGTATTCTTGAACTGAAGTACTCCAGTATTGGGATTTTTTGTTAATTTTCAAATGCTTATGTAGTTGGGAAGTAGGTGTGTCTTTGCCACAGGACCTGTTCTTGGTGCATTTTAGGCTCAATTTAGTTAGCTTACATAGCTGATTGTGTCATTTTAACTTTAAACACTTTGTTGTCAGGTTGACCGTTCACAGATGTCTACCAGATATCTTTAGTTCATCTTTACCACTAATGATACTGTGAAAAGTAACCAAACAATTTTCTGTGTTTACTTTAGGCCTTCCTCCTTGGTTTTTTTATAGAGCTAAAATTGTAGTTCCAATAGGTTTTTCATATTAAGTTCTCATTTACACTAGTTATGGTTTCAGTGAGGGGCTTATGATTATAGTATATCCTCAGTAAAATGAGAATGACTTGGAAGTTTAGATGTTAGCAGAGATATTTTAGAATATGTATGTACGAATTGTTAGGTTATTACTGCTAACATTAACACTGAATACTACATTCAGGTACTTTTTAAAGTGTGGATATTTCATTATTAAATCATCTGTCACTTTCTAGTCTTAAAGCACGTTTTTATTCAGGGGTCGGGCCTAAGGTGAAAAAAATGGAACTTGTTAACCTTTTTAGTTTGGGAAGCAATTTTTAAAAGGTTTATTTAATATAGCTTTTAACAAACTCAGTTAATTCATCAAGGTCAGGGTCCTTTTTTGCAGCAAAATAAGACCATACTTGAAATGATTATAAACTTTATGCCTTTTGTCTTCAGCTCCCATCTCATGGTGCTACGTTTCTTTAGAATATGGAGAGACATGTAAAGATCATATCTTAAAGATACTACTACTTACAGATTTTAATACCTATATTAGCATTCTAATTTTTTATTTCAAGTAGTCCTACAAATCAATACTTTAAAGCATGTGTCCAAAATTCAAAGGTGTCAAACTTCTTAACTATGAACCAGTGTTTGTGGTTAAAAGTTAGCAAAAGTATTCACCACTCAGTATCTTCAGTTCTTGTATTTGCTTTATGCATAAATGACAACACATAAGCTTAGAGATGTGACTGCAGTTTCTGCAAATGCTCAAACAGGATAATCTTTGCATAAATTGCACGAGTGTATTTGGAAGTCCTAAAGAGAATGTGCCAAGAAAAACTGTTCGTCAGTTTATTACTGAAACTTGCTCTTCAGAGAAAGCTGCCCTCCTCCCATTTGTGCAGTATTCAGAGGTATGGCTTGGGGACTACTTCTCAAGTGCACACTCTTCAGGTGTCTTTTGCATGATGCTATCAAAAGCTCCTTCTAGCACTTGTATTCTGTGTGAAGGATACTTTGTGCTTCTCTTATTCCTAAAATAATTACCACTCTTCTGTAAACTTTCTTACATAGACAGTTTTTTCCTTAACCATATCACTCAGAGTCTGTAGGCAGTTGTACCAAACCTACATTTTGCATTCTGCTGTATGAATGCAGTTGTGATTCTGATATGGAAAAGGTAGGTCAGGCAGGATTCAAACGCTGAGACTGTTAAAAGTAAAAAACCAATCTGAGAATTTGTAGTGCTTGGGAGAAGTGAACTATAGCACTTCTCAGGCAGGCCTACTAGGCCGAGGGCTTAAAGGAGAGCTACACAAGGAACCACACACAGACAGCAGCAGGAGAGGGCAGAACCCTCTGACTTTTATTTATATGTTTTCACACATCACCGTGGATTGGAGGTAGAAATCACCACCTCTTTTAATCCACTGGTCAAAGTATTTGTCAATCATATTTCTCTACCCATTATACTGGAATTATAAACATAGATACAGTTTAGGAAAACATAGATAGTTACCAAGAGAACCATGGCCATGGGACAGAAAGTCTGAGAAACATGTTACAGAAAGAAAAACACTGACCACTGCAAAGTCAGGGCAACAGTGAACTATCAGCTTTGAGGGAAAAGGGGTAGCATTATGTTGTGACATTCTACTGAGATACAGACCTTCTGACATGGTAAGAGTTCACTTGCTTCTTAGCACAGGACTGATGAGCCATAGAACTGAAGGAAATGAAAAATATCTTACAGGAATTCACCCTTGACAAAAGGTGCTCTGGGAGTCAGGATGATAGAAAATGTGTATTAACTTATGTGTTTAGGTATCAGTGCTTTTGCACTACTGATTATCTTTATTTTCATTATTTCAACATGGTTGAGAAGGAGTTATCTTCCAAAACAACCTGGAACTATCTTTAAGGCGACATGGAAAAAGTTCTAATTTTTGAGACTACTTCTGTGTTGTTTTAAAAGTAGGTCCAGGTTGTTTTAGAAGCTAACTGCTTATCAGTAGTGTTGAAATAATGAAACTAGAGGTAATCTTAATTCTTGGGACTGTTTCCACATGCATGGAGATCTGGAACAATCCTGTTCAGTGGTAGTCCTTTTCGTGCATGTCCCAAAAATTGACCAAAACCATAACGGAAGTTTTCTGATTTATTAGTGCATGCTGCAGTAGAATTGTCCCCTTTCAGCAGACCTTTCTAGAAAATACTTGCTGGTGTGTGACCTATATTACTGAAATACTTAAAAGTTTTGCTTTGAAATTAAAGCTTCTTATTTGCATAGATGATACCATATCTTTCAAGAGAACAGTTATACGTATTTGGGGAGCTCAGAGCAGTGTTGTAGCATTAAAAGCCGAGGTGCACAAAGATTTAAAATTAACCTTATACCTAAAGAATGACTTATTCTTTAGAGACAGTTAAATTTCAGGTATTGTTGCTTTATAGCATTCAATTCAGCAGTGCCATTTGGAATAGAGATTAAAATTTTGAAGCACTGATTACCAAGGTACTACTCAAACTCACAAGTGGGTAGTGTGATATGTGGGTAGTGGGGTAGCGGAATGCAATTCCCATATTTAAATCCTGCTGTACTTTAGTGTATTCACAATGTTTTTGTATTGTGCAGTGCCTGCCCATTGTGTTTCCACTGTCCAAAATTAAGTAATACAGTTCAAGGAAACAAACAACAAACTTTGTAAGGTGTAAAAAGGAAGGGAAAGCTTACTGTTTCTTCTGCTTCTAGCAGAGTAAGACCTTCCACTTTAGATACACAGCTTTCAAAATAGAATGATGCAAGGGTGAAGTTAGAATCACTGCACCATGTCACCCAGTGGAGCAGTTTACAAATAAATTGCAAACACGTTACATGTTTTGCTTTTCCATTTCTCTGTAAGATCTAGGACCAAGTAGCCCAGTTTTAGGAATTATCCTTGGTTGAGCCTTTTCTTACAGGCTCCTGCTCCACAGAGTGTCGTTAAGTCTGTGATAATGACCGTTTCCCAGACAGCCATGCCTTACCTCAACACATATGTATGTAGCAGTGATCAAAAAAAATAAATAAGGAAATATGTAATGAGCCTGTAGCAAAGATAAAACACCATATACAGTTCAGTTTGTTTTTACCAATAGTTCTTTTCCCCTGTCAGCTACAGAGGTAGCAAAGCATGTTTTGTCTTTACTCAGCATTGGTTTTTGCAAGAGCACTTACTACCTACCAACTAGTGCCTTAAACTGATTTTAAGATTTCATTAAAAATCCTGATGAAATACCTTCTGAATGCCTGGGGACAGTAGGGAACAGATCCAGCTTGGTCACTGCTCACACTTTCTATGGAAAGCAAATTTGCTGTGATAAGCAGGTTCTTTTCATTGTACTACTGAGAAACAAACCTGTAAGGGCATGGCAGCAGATTAGTCACTTCAGTTTCATTTTGGTGGTTCTCAGGGCAACTAAAGAACTGAATGAAAGCCAGGCAGTCCCAAAATAAAGGTTGCTGTGAACTAAAATAGTTCTGGTGACTTGTTGGCACTCAGACCGGGTTGAAGATTGCCTAAAAAAGTGTCAGTGGCATTTGGTCTGGGATGTGGCAGGAGACAAGAGAAACCTATTTTTTAATTTATGATTAAAATTGTCCAAGGGCTTCCAGAAATATCAGATCAGATCCTTTATTTTCTAACACATTGCTTAACCAACAGGAACCCATTACTTTTAATAGTTGTTTGAGGTAAAGAGAGATGAGAAAAATGTCTTCTCCCTCTTCATTCCAACATTGACTAAACTTTCTAAGAAAGAGATTAAATTAAAACCCTAGTTTCATCATGTCAAAGCTGGTCATAAGTCATAGTTTATGATTCATAGAAAACTTCTGTTTGAAAGCTTGCTTTTTTACTCCTCCAACGTGAAGAATACCTGCTTGTGAGGAATGTAGTTTGAAATGAGCCTATGGTTCTGCTGAACTGTCCTGGAAAGTCACAGTGAGTGTGGGTCATATACCTTCTGTCCCCATTGTACACATACTAAGTCGATGGCTGCATCTTTAGGGAATTTCACCAGTCCTGGGGTGTATATCATGTATTTCATCCTACTTTGCTGAATTACTGTAGTGCAGACAGGAGACAACAGTAAAATTAAAGCACGATTATAGGATTTAAGTGCAGTACAGTTTAGCCAGAAGCCTTGAAAGTAGAAAAGGTTATATTTTTACACAAGCTGTTTTCAGTTTCTGAAAGGTATCCCAGGAAGACCAGAGAATTTAGAAGTCATATTTTTCTGGGTCAGTAACTTGGGTGTATTGGAAAATATGGGAGAAAATGTCTTGGGTAAAACAAAATCAACAAAAATATTTATAGTTCATTGCCATAACTTCTGCTGTTGTCAGTGAAAATAATTGTCAATACAGTATGTTAACTTCTTAATACTCATGTGTAAAAGAAATTGTCCTCTATAAGGCTGATAATCTGTTAGTAAGATTTATGACATTTCCTTTTCATAGTTTAGCTTTAGTTTTCCACCGTTGAGCCATTAAGTGGTGACCATTTGTAACTCAAGTCTTTGTATACAAAGGCCCTGAAGCCAGCAAGCACAGCCTCAGCAGGGGCTGGTGTCCCATGCCAGGCCCTTGGCCAAGTGCCCAGGAAGTGCTCTCTTTTATGTGACGTGACTGTCCTTCTCGTCCTGTAGCTCCTTACCTTCCTCACTATTTTACTTGTGCATGAAATAAAATCGAACTCTTACAGACATTAGTCTCCTTCATTAATCAGCCTAATGCATAACTGTGCTGTGGATCACTAGAACTGATTCAAGCAGTTCTGAAGGAAACAGGCAATCATGGGCTGTCAAACGCATACACAGCATTTGTTCACACTGCATCACACAGAGTTCTTCACATTGCATCTCTAGTTTTATATTTGGATGCTGCTAAAATTACTGTTAATAAAATTACTTACTTTGTATCATTGTCCTTCTCTAGAGTGTCTGAGTGTGCAGCTTTTAGAAGGAACCTGTGTTTCCTTTCAAGCTGTTTGTTAAAAACTACAGAATTTGTATTCCAATACTAAGGCTTTTGTTTTCTTTTAGGATCGAAATAGAATGTATGACAGTCTGAATATGCACTCTTTGGAAAACTCCCTTATTGACATTATGAGAGCAGAGCATGATCCACTTAAAGGTACGTTATTATGCTAAATAAATAAAAAAGGGTCATCCGTGCTGCATATTTGAATTAATACTGATTGTTAATTTAGATTCTACATTCATATTAAAATGGCAAATGAACTCCTTTCTCATTCAAATGAAAAGTAAATCTTAAGCTGTCTTTTACTGAAAACATTGTTTCACGGTTACTTAAAACAAACCACCTCCAGTGTTGCCAGTTCATTTTCCCATTCTCTGCAGTGGAAGCTGAAAAGAAAACTAAGTCCCTTGATAAAATCAGGTTCTGTCCTTTTAAATATCTGTTCAAATCTGGTGGAGGATACTAATGCGTCCAATCTGAAGAAGTCCAGAAATACAGTTGGCTTTAGAGTGCTGGTTCCTCTTACTGTTCTGGGCTCTATTAAATCATTTGGCCACAGCAGTAAGCATATAGCTAGCATATGTGGGCTTCCATTTTAAGTCCTCTATTCATTGTATTTTAACTCACTCTTGTGAATTCTGTTTTTCCATACTTTCTTAGGTAGCATTTACTATTGAACATCGGGGCAGGGAACCCAAACCATTTTAGTTGGACTGATCAAATGTTACTTCATTTGTGGTGTTCTAATTAGACTAACACAATCTAATTTTAAAATTATCCAAGACTTCAGGCTTGCTTTGTAGAAATTAAATCTCTGTATTGAAGCAATTGAAAAACATTTTCTATTTTGCAGCATTATTTACTGCCATCCATTCTCCAGTTCTAGAGACTCCTATACTTACTGTATATTACATTAGCATAGAAAGGCCTGTTGTTTTCCTAATGTGAAGGACACCTTGCTAGTCTGCTAATGATTTTCTTAAGATCTTTGTAATCAATTGGAAGACCTGTACTATTCAGACAGCATTTAATAGTATTTTAAGATTTAAAATAGCCAAAAGTTTGGAGTTTTTTCCCAAGCTGAAAATCTCTACAAAGCATCTGCAAGTATGTAGCATTTACTTAAACAGTTAATTTTCCTCAACTTTATTTGAGTTGAATTTTCTTAGGAGTTTTTAAATATGATTTCTTCTTTCTTACTGCCTAGAGTAAATTAATTCCGTTTTAGCAATTTTATAATTTAAGTCCATTATTAAATTCAGTTTCTGTTTATTCTGCATTTTTGAAAAACATTATTAAATAACACAGAAGGTTTGAAACCTGTCAACAGCTAGCCCAGTGGTAACTGCTGTGTGTTAAAAGCATGCATGTCTCATCAAAGGTGAGGTGACCGGTGTATCATTCCTGTTACAGAGCATTCTTGCTTCTATTTGCCACACTCAGGTGGTGACTAATACTTCTTTTCCTTGTCTGAAAGCTACTGTTAGGCATAAAACTAGAAAATGCAGATCTTCTACTGCAATATACTGCCATTGGCACCTCTCACATTCCTGAAAATGAAAACCAGTCTGTTTCTTCTTTCTGTACATGCGGACATGACAAATGGAAGTGGTTGCTCGGTTCCCCCTGCCATCTCACTGTTCTAATTTTGGCTCTGTAATGCAGAAGAGATTTCAGAGGCACAGTGAGAACAGAAAATACCAATTTTTATTTTTACTCACATCTTCATATTTCATTATGTTACAGTAGATGAAAATGATGTATTTCCAATAATAATTTCCCAAGGAGAGTAAGACAAGACAAAACTTTTAGTATTTGAAAGTTAATTTGGTTCACATGTAAATACCTTGAAAAACTTAGTAGTTTCCATCTGTGCTTTCTAGGGACATGAGAATATGGTGTCAGTCTACAGTTAAAAGGTTTATTTTCTTTAACAGTTTCACCATCATGTTCTTGCAGTGAAAATTCTGCTAAGTTTTGTGTTTGAACTGAAACAGATGGGAGCCATAGATAGTGATGAACTCAAAGGAAATCCATTTTTCTGTTTGAGTGCCAGAGAACAATGCACATGCCAACTGAATTTAAATAGAGTAATTGTGTGCTGATATTTAAGTTGATTGGATATTTTTTCTCTGTGGATGTGATTTCAGCTGAAACAGCTATATTATTAACAGTAAGGCATGAGAGATGTTCCTTACAGACTGAAAATTGGAGGAAGAGACCTCATGCCGTAACAGCCTTTTAGTTCTTCTCTACTGTCTTTTGGTTTCTTTCACCATTAATTGGGATTTCTATAATTTCTGAGCAACCTTAACTTCTTTTCTTTCTTTTTCCTGCGAACCATGAAACTCTCATTTGTTTATATCAGTCTCTGTGACTTTTCACTACAGAAAATCTAACATTTACTTAAAAAGCCATCATATTTGCTTGCAGAATGCACAGGATTAAGAATGTTGTTATTATTATTTTTTTGTTGCTCTTATTAACATGTAACATTTAATTGTAACTGAAGAACGTTTTGCAGCTAGAGGATATTTGTATGACAAGTTTTCAAGTAAATCTAAGGACACTAAAACAATGCATCTTTATATCTGATCACAGCAGTAAAACGAAAGTCCCTGGAATTTTAAGCACGTGTTTCAGATTTAGCTGCTTACCATATCTGGAGTATGACTAAGCATCTTGTCTCAGATTTTGCACAATGCAGAACAGACAGTCTGTGTACCAGCTCATAGCTTTAAGTTTTGCATGTTGAGATCCATTTTAAGAGCAAGTCAAATTTCACCACTTTTTCTTTCATGAACTTGAAAAAAAATTATTTCAAATATGATTCACTGAAAACTAAGTTTATGCCTGCCAGAAAATTGTTTATAGATGACTAGTTTTGGCTTCACTTAGGCAAAGTTTTGTCATTACAACACACATGATCAAAGCAAAAGCAATTTTTAGCTTTCGATAAGATATTTTCAAGGTAGGGTAATAGGGAGAAGATATTTGACTTCACTAGTCATTGCAGGAGAAATACTGATAATATTAAAACTAATCTTTCCCGTACAGCTTTATTGAAATGCATTTCATAACAAGACCTTAAGTAATGTTTAAGATTATCCCATCCATTCAATTCCAGTGAAATATAAACTGAAGTTAAATTAATTCATTTTTATATCATTGTTCTTAAATGCCGTTTTATTCTTCGAATAGTCCTTAAAACAATTGAGAGAAGACTTCAAATACTGATAGCCTGGCATATATAGGTATTGCTAGTATAACTCTTTAGACATACCACTTGTGTATTTGCTGTTCTTTTTTCCCATTCTGCGCCCCCAAATATCAATGCATTTTACTGTCAAGAAGCAGGAAAGTCAGTGCATTTGGGCTGAAACAGATTATGGAGAAAGCTTAGAAGTGGTGGTTGTATTTTGTATGCAGTATCTATTAGTATTGAGGAGACAGTGATTTAATGGAATTCATTACCTGCTATTTTAAACATCTTTCTAGTAAAGACTGTAACACAGAGAACATTGTCTTTCTTTGCATATGGAAAGTTTTGCTTTCAAAGACATTTGTTTTATATTTTGTGTTATGAAGCTCTGAAGTTTAAAGCTGCACAGTTTCTTCCTAGAGTAATTCAAATTGTGCTCAGGAAGGAGTTTCTGAGGCTTAAAAAAAAAACATAGAGGAAAAGATTCTCTCCCTAGTCACCAAAATGCTTTGAAATCTTACATACAGATTGTTTCTTCTTTCTGTCATAGAAACTTTTTTTGATAAAAGAATATATTTAAGACTGAAACTGATGTGTCTGAATAGATAGGCTATCAAAGACAACCCATTTTGGCCTCATTCTGACTTGCATAATTCATACACAAGCATTGGAAAATGCAGTCTCTAGGCTGTCTGTAACTAGGTGTTGTCCAAACACGGGTTTGTGCTGTTGTCTTTACACTGATTCCAAAAACTGTTCTTTTTGAAACTGCTGTGATCCTCAGCCATTCACTCTTACTGGGAAATGCTTGACTTGGAAGCTTTTTCTCTTCTAGTCAGGAGATCTCTTGGAAAAAAAAAAAAATGAGAAAGGGTAAGGAATTTTTGATTCTCCATCTCTTCATACAACAAATTAAGACTTTTAAAAAGGGGGGGGAGTAGACATGAAATACCATACTTGTGAATCTGAGTCTGTAATGTTTAAAGCAGTAATGTTTTAATCTATGGGGAGTCCTTCCAACAGTTTAGTTAAATAGGAATAGAAAGTATGCATTTCTAAAAGTAAATGTGAATTTGCCTTAAAATAAAAGGTGAGTAAGCACAACTGCATCTGTATGCTGAGAAGTTTACAAAAATTAAAATTTCCATTGCCTGTATCAGTAACACAAGATTACAGAAATGTAGCTTAAACTAAGTTTGTTACTCTTCTCTCATCGTTTGGATTAGAAAGACTTTTTAATTAGATTTAGTGGAAACTGTCCCATCAAAATTTATTTAAAGATTTTTACTTTTTTTTGTCTTTGCAGAAGAATGCATTGAGAAATATGCACCAGGTGGGCAGTTCTGTTAATCTTTATTACATTTAGATAAGGAAGAGGAGGCTAGGTTTAATAGAACTCCAGTTGCATAAGAAGTATCAGGCATATCTGCCTGAAACTAGCAATGCTAGTTAGCCAGATATGAGAATTCTTGATTAGCAGTAACATGGTGAAGTTGCAAGTTCAGGTTTGCACAGAGAAAATTTCTGTAACATGAAAATCTCTCTGATACAGAATGGCAATATTAGGCATTGTATTTGTTCCAGATAGAAGCAGGTTACAAATTTTGGATTCTGTGGACAAGTTCTGGAGAGAGACAGTGAATTAATTACTATTCATTTTTCAGGAATGGACTAAGTCTATTATTTAAATATTAGATATTCTCTAACTAAATGGTAGTTGATTTTAAACTACTCAGTCATGTTTATTATTAAAACTACTTTTTTAAGCGGGTGGAGGACACTGGAACTGCTAGAAGACCGTTGAATGGTTTATACAGTTCTAGATTACTGATGCTGAGGCAGGATGAAGTTAGATAGATTTGTGCCTTGGTCTTAAAATTGTATCTTTTTTTTTAATTCGTCGAGCAACATAGAGCGAAAATAACCATCTAGAAAGATGTATGTGATAGAAGCAAAGGAACTTGTTACAAGATGGTACTCCCATCTTCTGTATTCTACGTACTGATATTTTAAGTGAGGTTTAATATAGTAAATGTCCATTCAACTAGAATAACCTGTTAAAAAATACTGTGATCTGAGCTCTGTATAAAACTGAAATGTGTGCAATGTTCTGAATTTATGTGTGTTACGAAATTCAGGTGGACACTGTAGAAAACAGTGCATTTTACTTCAACAGATTAATCTGAGGGATAAGAACCTAAGTTAACATTATAAATAAGTAGCAGTGGTTGCATTTTGAAAAACTAAGTAAACATTCTGTGTTTAAAATGTTCTTAGAGTTGTAAGTCTAAGTACTAGACAAGGTAGCAAATACAGGGCTTTAGTTCATCAGAATGCAGGAAGGTGTGATTTCATTGAAATAACCATGTAAATAAGACTTAGAATTATCAATACAGCAGTGTACTGAATATTACATTACTTGTTTTCCTTTCGAACTCTGAAATCATTCATTATCTGAGTTAGCAAATTCATCTCCCCAACAGCGAGACAGGGTTTTGGGCCGCAGTGGTAGGCGCAGATGCCTGGTGCACTCCTTCACTTCCACTTACTGAGAAGTCCTTCATTATTTCAGCCTGGAGTCAGATGCAGCTTATTTGTGAAGCTATAAGGGGGAAACTGCAAAAGAATGCAAAACCAGAATTATAAACCTAGAATTTGCTAGTTTTTAGAAGTTTTCTTCCCCATGTGTTGACATTGGTGGGCTTCTCTCTCCTGCTAGGCCTTAAATCTGACTTTTGTTTATGAAGTAATTACAGGGAAAAAAAATCCTTTGTCTCTCTTGCTAAAGAGGATAAATTCAGACAGGGAGAAAGACTGTCAGCACAGACTCAAGGAAGTTTGAGATAATAATGTCTCACAATTTCTTTAGTTATTCTAGAAAAATGCAGCATTCTGATTTGCAAAAAACACCTCATATTGTTGCAAGTATTTCTATAGCAATGTATATAAACATGATATGACCGTGATCCTGTGAAATTCTTGCTGTTAGACAAATGAGTATTAGCCTTGGTAGAGCAAGGAACTCAGAAGTGTATAGCATAGTAACTTGTTACACACCAGGCTGGGCAAACCAGAGGCAGCTCCCAGATTGCAGCTTAAGGATGCCTTTTTCCTGATTCTTTCCCTGTTTTACCAGCGTACATTGCTAGAAGGGCAGTTCCAAGAAACATTAGATATAGCTGTAGATGTTCAGTATGACAGGAAAGATATATTAAAATTGGACATTTTGAAGACAGGAATCATAAAGACAGAGGCTCTTCAAAGGTTTTTGTTTAGTATTTTGCCTAAACCTACTCAAAGATTCTGTAGAAGTTAGAGAAGACAGCAGAGTCCTTCTGGGTGGCATTCATCTGCCCTTCTCCAGGAGCCCTAGCCTTTCAGTGCTTCCAAATTCAAGAGCAAATTGTTCTTACCTAATCTGCAGGTGTTCTGATACCATCCATTCTTACAATACTAAAATCTCTGGGAAGAGAAATAGTACATAGCTGTATAAAAATCTTTTTGCCACAATACCTGTAAATAATAAGGCTGAACAAAATTTCCTACGTTATCTTAATCTTTGAAATTTTAAATTTCAGAGTTTGCAATCTGTATATTTTCAAATTATTTTTTGGCAGAAAATTACCCTGTTGGTTTCTTAAAGTAGAAGAGCAAAACCTAAACCCTATTTTTTACAGATTTACAACAAAAATGTTTTTTATTTAACCCCAGAGGTGTCCCTTGGGACTCAGAACTGTTTCAGGGAATTTCTAGTCTTGCTACTAAGCTCGTGCGTTTACCAGCAGTAGGGGACCAAACAGAGTATGATACAAATTGCTAGTCAGCCTTAATATATAGATTGCTGATTTGGTTGTCTGTCTTTCTGTCTTTCTGT
>VYZT01044518.1:19113-34685 GCA_013400735.1 Pomatostomus ruficeps | reverse complement strand
CGGAGTCTCCTCCCAAATTTGTCGCAAATGGGGACAATTGGTACCTACCATAACGTGGAAAACAGCTAGCTTAGTAAATCTCTCCTCACATTAGTCAAGAAAACACACTTATTAGCAAGGTTTCCTGTGCAGCAAGTTCTTTATGGTGACAGTTCCAGTAATGTTTAATATTTTAGGGTCTAATTTTGTAAGGCAGGAGCAGCAGGGAGTTCTCAGACTGAAAAGAATTCATTCCCTAGTAATCTAGCTGGTTAAATACCCAGAAAGCTCACCTGGTTCAGCATCAGCCTTTTGGACACCAGGCATCCCAGCAACTGGAACAAAGTCAGATCTCTAATCCTCAAATTGTGACTAATTTCCAACCCTGCAGAGTTGTGTACCATTCACACCTCCAGGAACTGCACCTTTCTCTCTCTCTCATAGTTGGGGAAGGAGGAAAGAAAGACCTAAGTACCTTTTCAAAATTAAAAAAAATAAATTGAGATCAGACCCACAAAGCAGCTAATTTTGTCCTCAAGACCCCTGACCACTGCCCTTCTTTCTGCCTCTTTGCAACACAAGCTACCCTTGTAGAGGGAAGACAAATTTCTCATGTTAACACTTGCACAAAAGGGTTGCCATTTCTATAAATTTCCCATCTCCTAACTGCAACAGAGTTATTAGATTCTCCTTTTTTGCCACAATAATTCTCTCAGATAAAACAGATTCAATTCCATGCCAAAGAAAAGAAATCAGGTGACTGAATTAAGTCAGTTTCTACTATTTTCATTTACTCACTGTTGCAGTGTTTCAAAGCCCTGCTCCTTGTACAGCAGCTCTTGCTTCATCTGACAGAGTTCCCTCTTCAGCTTCTTAACCTTGTGTGTTAAATCAAAGTAAGAGTTAGAAAATTCCTCTTGTCAAACAGTGTAACACATGGCTTTGAACAATTAATGTATGCTCTATATCAGACAAGAGAAAAAGAATAAATTGCTCTACTGACACACATTAAAAAAAAAAGAATCTGTTCTCTTCCTGATGTCTATAGGCAACATGCTTTAGTATTAAAGGGACACAAGCAGATTAAATCACATTCCTTATCTGTATTGATACCACACTGTGTTATTAAACCTGAGAGAACTTTAACAAGTAATTTACTTCTCACTTGTTAAGCATGCATTCCAACTGTCCTACAGGGATATGCCTGTTTACTTTTAGTCTTATTATATTTTCACTTTTTAATTCCTGAAAGCTTTTCAGTCGCTTGCACTCTAAAAGACAAAATGGACTCTTTTTTTCCCTAGGAACCATCCTTTCTTATAAAGCTTTACAGACAATGGATCCCTAAATATATAATTCACACTCATTTAATCCAACGACAATAATCACTAAAGACATTAGAATCACAAATATATGTGTATTTAATAAAAATGTCTTTTGAAAAATATTCCCTACTTTCCCTAAATTTGCATGGTCAATTGCTTCTTAACCTTAATACTGCTATTTCAGAAGTCTGCAGATATGAGTACACTACAAAATATTTATGAAGCAAGATTAAATTAAAAAATTCTCCGTTTAATTTTTAATGTCACATTTCCCAAATGTACAAAACAAAGTTTTAGGAACCACCTAAAAACGAATGTACTTAAACACAAAATAGTCTTCAGCATACCCATAGAGATAAATGCCTCCTTGAAGTGTGGAGTCCGAGATTTTGGTATTTATACATCTATAGCTGGCTCGTTTGCACTCTACATACTAGCCAGATATTGTTAGGCTTTCTAATTTTCCAATCATTAAGGTGAGAAAAGGAAAAGCTAAAAGTCCACTGCTGTCACCTACCTCTGTAAAATTCTTGCTTGTTTTTATGAACTCCTCAGACATACAACTCTTGAAAAATTTACTGTACTAATATCAAGAATTTAGATCACTTTGACTGAAATTAATTTCAAAATATGTCTCCAAGATATTTTATATGCAAATCCCCTCAGATTTCCTATTTGCTGATATTCCTCAAATAACAATAATTTTTAAAAAATAATTAAAAAAATATAAATAAAAAGATTCCCAGCATGGCAGGTGACTAAAGGCACTCAGCATCAGCAACTGCTGCAGCTTTCCACAAGACTTAAAATGCTTTAAATTTCTAAAATCACTAGTGATTTACACAGCCCTTGTAGGGGTTCGTGAATGATACTCAGACATTCCAGTTTGCAGTTTCTGGCTAATGTATTTTCTGTGAAATAAAATGCTTTTAATCTCCACTTTCTTCAAAGCAAAATCTGTTCCCTGGATGAGGAGTTTGGTTCAGGCTTTTGGAAACCATTGTACTATCATCACTAGTTGCTTTACTTGACAGAAAAACTGTATTTATTTTGACCATACAGAATAGTTAGCATTACAAATAGACAATTTCTCTAAGTATATATTCAGTGCTCCTTAGCTATTTTACCCTTGACTAGTATGAAAACCCCAAGAATTGTTTCTCAAGTGTTCTGTTAAGGAAAATTAACAGATATCACCACTGTGTTCCAGCTAAAGTGACGTGTAAAATATGAAACAAGTCCGAATTTTTCTGAAAAATACAGAATGGCTAAATCTTTTCCTTTTAAAATCTGAAACATGTATGTATATTAATAGCAGAAGGCACACTTGATTTCAACTTGAGGATTGGATCTCTCAGAAACTCTTACATTTTTCCTCAAGATCATCTTCTGAGTGTCCTCTGCTGTACTTCATCATCATTTCATTATCAAGAAATGTGAGCTGGGCACATTATCCTAGAAGGATGTGACCTACATCATAATATTAGCCTCTGTGTTTACTGCATCATACTTGCATTAAACCATTCGTAGGCTCGTCTTCTCCTTCAAAACTTTCATATTAATTCCTGCTTTTTCACAACTCTTCACTTGTTTTAGCATTCACTCCCTTCCTACTGCTTCTGCTCATCATCTTCAGTCACCTGACAGGCCTCTCTTTCCTACTCCTAACTGCATCTTCAGGCAGGCTCCTGTGCTAAGTCCTTTCTATTCCCAGCACACAAATACTAATGGAGCAACATGGCCACCCCTTGTTATTTTATAAAGGTGCATTCCCTACTCACTTGCTGCATATGCATAAAACTTATTGTGATCACATGTGCTTTGCGCTGTTTGAGTTACCTTACTGATTACTAATTAGGACCCCAAATGGACCCACTCAAACTCTACCACAGGATCTGATCCCTTAATTTTAGTCTGGTGGGAAAAATCTCTCTTCTCCTGCTTATTTAATTTAACAGCTGTCTGATTTCTGTCATATTTTCTCCACAACCTGTTGCACAATAGGCAATTCATGTATCCAGAAGGCTCCACATGCGTATATTACACACAGTTAAAAAGGAAAAGGCCAAAGGCCAATTCAGAACTTCCTTGAATGCTGAGTTTCTCCCCTCCAGCCGCCATTAACCTGATGATACCAGTAAGTCTCAGATACTGTGAGATGGAGAAACATGTTTAGTACAACTGACCTAACAATGTCCAAAATCTCAGCAGCTGACTAGAAGCTTACTAATGACTAAATTTGTCTCTCATTAAGTCCATGCATGCATAGACTACAAAATGCCCAAAGTTCATATATTAGCAAGCATCTTCAAACATTCAAGTAAGGATGAACTATGACAACAGCCATATCTCTCTTGCCATCTTCCATGACAACCACTTTCCAGCCCTAGCATCACAGGGTTCCACTTTTTCTTATCTCAGTTTTCATATCCAGTGGCTTTGGATGGCAACACACTTTATATGCCGATACAGATACTCTCAGACTGCACCCTTCTAAACTCCGCAGACAAGATTCAGGTCACCTATTTTAGGCACATAATGCAGGATTTTGCAATGCCAATAAATCAGGTATTGGGAACCAGCAGAATATTAGGCTCCTTGACTCCAGGAAACAATGAAGAGAGGAAAGCACCTCCAAAAATTTAATTACTGTGATTAACATATCTGACTCTCTCCTCGGTGAGCAGTTTGTAGATCTGCAGTCAATAGTAACAGGAAACATGAGCACAGGACCATGCCTGAATTCTCCCCTTTGACAAGTAGATGACTATATTCAAATTTCGTCATGTGTTTGTTCTTCAACAACACTGTCAATTTCCTAAATATCCTGGTGATTGCCTTGCCAAAGGAAACATCTGTTACCACTCCCCTCATTTTAGAAAGAAGCTATTGCCTTGTCTCTTCTTTCTTGTTCCTGATAGGGTCCTTAGTGCCTTTGATTCTCTCTACTAAGCTCACAAAATTTTTCTGCCCACCTCCAGCATTTGAAAAAGTTCTCTCACTAACCACCATCCCTTTACCTTAATGGATAAGGGACTACAAATTGAGATTGGTAAGATGAACAGGTGTACAAGTAGTCAGGAAGGCAACATCCAGACACAAGTTTTAGAGTGCATTCCATCCCTGATTTATACTGGGTTTTAAAAGTTTAATGAGCTATTCCACAGTTCCTTTTAGACATTAATTGTTTAGATTCCTAACCACATCTCTTACTCCAGGTGAAGGAGGTTGTTACTCTCTGAGGCTTCTCTGAGTGCTGCTCTGTGCAGAAACCAGGAGAGGGCAATGGAAGAGCTGAGTAAATGCTGTCACTTGTGCTGCTTCTGCTCCCCCAGAGTCTGTATTCCAGCCCACATGGAAGAACTCTGCTGTGAGGTGCGGTCTTTTTAACCTGCAGGCTTTGACGTAATTTTTTTCATTACTAACTACAGAAAGTCTAGGGTAGCCATAAAGCGTTATATGCCACAGGTGAAATAAACAAAATCCCTACAGATATTTTAAATGTCTTCCACACCATTTCTTCCTTATTCAAGATAAATTCACTAGGGACTAACCTGTGAATGAAAGTTCTTTATATGAAGTCTGTTACCGACTATACTGAACACAGCTGACCAAATAATGGATTTGTGTTCATTACCAATTTCAAAATGCAAACACAAACTTTCATCCTTTATCTGAAGGTATCTGTTCCATTTCTCCATAACAGAGGGGTTTTGCACCATTATTGAAAAGTATTTTTCAAACCAACAGGAACTTCTGAGGTAGTTAATGATGCATTTCTCCCAGAAGAAAGATTGTGTAAAAACAGTCATCTAGCTGCAGCTCACCTTAGCCTACTACTGTTCTGGTTTTATTCTTCCTTTAAAAAACAAAAGCATACCACTCAAAATAGTTATCAGATTTATTTAAACCTACAAATAATTAGAATATCTGCCAAAGTTTCCCAAAAATGTGTTATCTGAAAGTACCAGAGACAGCTTTAAAAATTAATTTTAAACCTCTCAATGGTATCTAATTAGAATATTAGGAGGTTTCAGTATCAGGGTACAAGATACATCTGCTAGTTCAAACTCTACTTATTCTATAATCATAAACTTGCCAGACAGAATCCAAATGAATATGAGTTAAGGACTCTCACCCTTAATCTTGTAGTGGAGATTTCAGCCTTCAGAATGTCAGGGTCATACTTTGTGCTTGATGAAGAGCCTGAAAACACTTTTTTAAAAAAGATAATAAAGACAAATATTTAAGTATTTTTAAATCACTAATTACTCCCTTTCTTGATGAATCCACATTGATCAAAAACCTAGAATGTGCACAAAAACATATACTATTTTAAAAACTACCCTTTTGTAGAGTAGTCATCATTGCAGTATAGCAATAACTACTGAATAATCAAAATTTCTCCTTTTCCCCCCTACCACTATATGGTATCTCTCCTCATTTACTTATCCCAGGAACCTTAAGTAGAACCTCATTCTCCCTGACTTTCTATTCCTTGTTTTCTGTTCCTATTCTTCCAGCTGAGCCATCTTGCAATCACTTTCTTTCTGAAATTTGTAATTTTTAAGCAGAAGATTTATCCAGAAGTCTCAGATATCTGGCACTCGGTTCTTCCACAGATGTACATGCTCCTTTCATACACTGTCTTCTTCTAAGAGAGATGTTTGGCCAAAAGCAGGCCTCTGACAGTGCTTCATCAGATGCTGATTCCCTGCCCAAAACAACAACCTGTATCTTTACTTCATCCTTGCTCACAGCACGCAGGCTGTCTGCTCTTATAAATCAGCAACACATTCTCTTCTTGGTCTATTGCAAACACCTGTCAACACAGGAGGGTCATTTCAGCAGGCAGCTAGGAAGGCAAGAGATCCTATTCACTTTGAACCTAGATTTGGCAGAATTTTGTCTTGACAAACTGCATGGCAAAAGAGATTTCAGAGTCAACTGCCCTAAATCATGGCTCAAAGGAGTTCAGTTGTATCAGAGAGAAGAGGATTGTCTACAGCAGAATATCTTCATCTTAAATAAATAAATAATGTAGGGATGCTAACTCTAAAAAAGCCAGAGTACATGGTGTTCCTAGCAAACCTTGAAAACTTATCCTGAAGAGAATCAGGATCCCCTGCAAGGCAGAGATCAAAGAAATTACATTGTATTCTCAACTGTACTTACAGCTTGTACGAGAGCTTGATTTCTCTTTGTAGGCACCATTCAACCGTATGTACTCATCCAGTGCAAGTGCTAGTCTCTGTTCTTTCACCTGGCACAGTTCCTTCTGGGTACTGAGAGCATCCTGGGCTATTGTAAGATAGTCTTTTAACATTCTCTCTTGTTCTTGCCGCCATTGTTTCCTGGGATCTTCTATTTGTGTTGTTTCTTTATAGGAGAAAAAGAAATGATTTAAAGAGACCTCTGCTGAAAACCATTGACAACTAAAATTGCTTCTTTGCCTGTAATTCACAGGTATTGTAGTCTACACCACCACTTGCCTTTGGCTACTAAGCAGATGCTTCACTTCCTCTGCCACAATAATGTGTGTAAGAAACAGTATTCAAGGGATCAGTTGCAAAATTAGAAATTAGAGTAAATTAGGCAAATGCTTATGCAGATCATTCCCATGTTGTCAACCTTGAATTAGCAACACGCTAAAACTCGAATATATTTTTTGCATCAGCATATTTGGAAGTAATAGGATCAGTGAAGTCTTTCAATGACATCTTAGAACAATGCATTTCTGAACAAAAGGTTAAAGCAATCTTAGCTATTACATTTTTTCAACTCCCTTCCTTCCCCACTTCATTATTTTTTACAGCCATATGTTATTCATGGTTTTAGTAGTTATCTCTCTCTTTTCACTCTACAAAAACAATTTTATCTTTCCCCCTGTAACTGAACTAATAGATCATTAACTCTCCCGCTCATCTCACCTAACTCTATCCCCATGCCTGTGAGACATCTGATCCAACACAAAATGGTGTTTTATGGTCAAAAGGCAGCGAGGGCTGCCCTCAGAGGGTACTTCCGTCTTTCAGAGACAGGTGCCTGAGATATGTGGGACCAAACGGCTGTTTTGAGGTTTTGAGGTGTCTCCTCCTTTTCACTGACTACTCAGGTAATAAGAATGAGTAGGCTGGAACAGGACTTCCATTGACAAAGGGCTTCAGATAACATTTTAACTCCAGCAGCCACACAGAACACAACTTGCATAGGGTACATAGACAAGAGGATCAGACATAACAGAGTGGTATATGATAAGATCAATCTAACTGAAGATTTAGTATTTTATTTTTAATGCAAACATACCAAGAGGATTATATATGGCTGAATGTTCAAACTTATCAGTATTTCCTGACTTAGTTCAACACTTTTTGAAGCTGTACAATGAATATTCTTCCTTTAAAGCTGTACTAAGTACAAAAATGTTCTCATAAGACATAGCCATGAAAAGTCTGAAATCTAAATGCAAATGTGCAGCACTCTTCCTAAGTTACATACTGTAAATCTGCATAGATCGACAAAGATAAAAGGTAACATTCAGTACCAAAATATTTAAGTGCAAAGTATTCACTTTAGAATTTTTCTGCAGAAGTAGGAGGCAGGTTTATTCTCTGGGTTAGATTTCTGCCACTTTAGCCCTCTGAATTGCTTTCCTATGGGAACCAATGCAGGGCGGGGGGGGGAATGGGAATAAGTGGCTGAAGATGTGGAGAGAAAAAAAGAAGTGCAGCAGAACCAATGTGATTGCTCTAAACTGTAGATGAAGTGCACTCTTGGGAGAAGGCACTGTTTCAACTTCATGTAAGAAAACAGATTTTGCAACAGCAAAAACTGATAAGGACAAGTTCTGGTTAATAACAGTTTCTAACAGTGACTAAGTAGAAGTTTTTCAAAAGCCGTTTCTCTTGTTAATATCACATAAACAAAGATACATGCAAAGAAAAAGCAGCATTCTATAAAACAAACCCTGTAGAATCCTAAACTGACAATCTCTATGGAACTATTGATGCTTTAAAAAACAATTAAGTACATAAACACCCTCCCTCCACCATTTACAAATGTGACATTTCTACTTGGAAAAGGCATTTCTTAGATGTGTACAATGAATGCATGGAGAGTATAACCTACATAAACCCAAGGGTGGTGCATAAAAGATTAAAGCTGAAAAGCTTTATACACAGTTGGTTTTCCAATAACCCCAACAGGAACACTCTCAAAAAAACTAACTATAGCCACAGACACACATACACATATATCCATGTTTATAGCCACCTGCTCTTTTACACAAAGATATTGGGCACACAAAGAAGCAAATCAATTCCTTTTTTCTCCTAAATGGTCAACACATGTTCCTATCTGTGCCCATTTATTGTTGTTGCGCTTTAACACACTCCACATTTACAGTTATTTACACAAGATAAGAAGTGCTAGTTTCCAGAGTTGTCCTTTTTTGTGAAGCAGGATGAAGAGCATGAAGCAGGATTCTCATGGGTCAGTGATCAAATACGATAAATGCAGTTATGGTGTTTTTTTAGATGAATGTAATGATGTGATTGTGTTTTAAGAGTGCAACCAGCAGACACCAAATAATCTTACAAGATTGGAAGGTCTCATCTTCGAGCATGTTGTAGGTAATTGCTTTGTAGGTTTTAAGTGAGGATTGCTCAACATGCAGCCCAAAGACCAAATGTAGCCTGCAGAGTTCTAAAACATGGCCTACAGTGCCCTGTCCTTGTGACTGCAAGAGAAGGACAAAGCTGATCAACAGCAGATTATTTTGTATTGCTGACAAATAAAATCAAACATTTCCTTTTTGCCTCTCCAAGCTGCAAGTACAAAACAATACTATGATTATAAGAGCTGGCATCTTGTATACGGATAGTCATAAATGAGTTAAAGGTGACCCTACATTTCAAAAAATTGCACACTGTAACTCCAGCATACCAGCATTTAGGTATTTGCCTGTGTAGGTACATTTTCTGGTCAAATTTCTCTCAGCTAATTCTATTGGCATGGATTTGTTCTGGAACAAACACTCAGTTATGAAAATACATCACACCATGGAAAAAGCAAAACAGTACGGAATGACTATCCTAGAATTGTTACTCAACTTTTACCAAACACAGAAGACTCTGAAGAATTTTACTCTGTACTCTTCTTAAATATTATGAATTTAAAAATAAAAAAACCCATATCACTTGTTTGGCAAGTTGTTAATAAATATATATATATATTTCTAAAAACATGTGCTTGTATAGCAGCACCATATGTTTGTTCATCTATACTTTCCAGTTATGTCAGTTTTCATCAGTAGGTTTACCCCATACAGGAAAAAATCCCCAAAGACAGAACTATGGATGGTATTTCTGGTTCTGTAGCACTACATTTTGAAATGTAGCACTGAAAACTATGTTCATTTCAGCACATATACCTTCCAAGAGCCAGCAGTTTTTTTTAAAGCAGCGTTCTTTCAAAAACAAATATTTATACTTCTCAGAGTAAAGCCTCAGAAAGATAAGGATTTTTTTCCTTGGAGAACAATGTTTCAGGCACCTGCTGTTAAGGTCAAACTTGTACACACAAGAATATTATTGGGATAGTTACATGCAAGTAACTGAGGGAAAAGTTTCCTTAACATTTGAAAACGAGTTGTGAAGCCTTTCATGCTTAATCGTTTAAGTGATATCTAAACCACAAAAAACATCCAAACTTTTTCTTTCCCTTATTATTCAACAGCTAATGTAAAATAAGGGAGATCTCATTTCTTTTTTAAGGCAGATGAGTGTTCCCACTGGTGACTGCAACAGGATGCCTTATAACCTTGTCTGCATCAGATACAAGTCATGCAGCAGACTGCCAGCTAGACAGATGGGGAGATGTTATTCCTGCTCCTCAGGTGAGGAGAAGCACTGGTAATGAACACTAGACAGAGCTGTAGAGTTGCAGGTGTTCTAGAAAATGCAAACTGGACTTTAATCATCAACAGTGGAAAATGAACAAACCATCTCCCCTTGACAGGGCCTCTCCAACCTTTTCTGCATAAACTTAGGTATGAACTAAAGGAATCCACTTCAAATGGATCTTTAAACAAGTAGGAGTTGTACATCAGGCTCTATGAAGACCACCACTTGGATTAAAAAAAAAATTTATATATCAACTTCCTCTGTCCAATCACAATGGAAAAATAATGATCCATAGTAACAGAATGAAGAGGGTGGCAGTGTGCATAATACTCAGGTGACTTATTCCTAATCCGACTTGAGTTTAGCATCATGTAAGCAAAGGTACTTGCAGAGCAAAATAATTCTATTAAGATAATTTAAAAACCAATTAATTTAACTTGAAACAAATTACTGCAAATGCACAGTTAATAAATTTATTAAAAAACCTCAATAAATAAGCAATTTATTTCCTCCTATTTTGAAATATCTGAGCGACTACCCCCACTGGGGGGAAATTTTTTGGTCTCGCCCAGCAGAACCACACAAATGGCAGGATGGCATGCTCCACCCAAGGACGTTCCTGTCACTGAAGTGATCACAGACCTATAACATAGAAGAGGAAGCTGTGCTGGCTTTAATCACATTGCTATTCATGAAATGCACTCTTCCTGGCTCACTGCCAGCCAAGTTTGATGCAATTCAACTCAGCAAAAAAAAAAAAAATCTGGCCAGAACAAAAATTCACAATCAAAATGTCAGGACTGACTTTATGCCTTGGAAGTTTTGTTTACTCTTTTGGCTAGAACATGCTTCAAGGGCAGCAATGTTATGCATGCTCTGTGTAATTATACATAGGATATATATGATACAGATTATATGTGGGATACAGATGATAGTCAGGCCTGCCAATTTTTTTTAAATGAGATATTTTCACATGTTAGGCTCCTATCTTGCTTTGTTATGTTCTTATCCACTATCAAGAAGTTCTGCCAAATTTTTACAGTCTACTTAAACAGAAGGAAACTATTACTTTATCAGCAGTAGATCTTATTTCCCTAAAATACATGGAATTACAATCCCACTAGAAAATCCCACTGGGAAGGGAATAGCTCCCCGATGCCCCACTGCTCGACATAAGAGAATTGGACATTTTACTACAGGATTAACAATATGTGGAAGCAATAGTTTTCCAACATCTCCCCTTGCCAAACAAAATAATAGTGTCGACTGGCTCTAGAACAGCCCAAATGTAAATTGTATTCAGTCAGACACAGTTGCATTCAGGCAACACAGTTAGAGAACAAATACTCTCAAGAGGTCCCACTAAGAAAACAAGCCAGATGTGCCAGGTTGCTACTTGAGGAGTACACATACACAGCAAGAGGAGACAAAATCACGACATACATTTCATTCTGAAGAGAGAACTCTCATCTGTTTAAACACATGCCCATATTATTTCAGTTTGTAACTGTTGCAGAATCACCATCTCAGAAGAGAGGCTATCCCAAGGGAAACCAACTGACCCGGTAAGAAATGAGGACCAGAGACCTAAGATCCATAGAAAGGAGAACAGGGGAGAGTTGCACGCTACAGCTGGAGCTGTGTAATATCTCTTTTTTGGCAGTGATGGTTTCTACCATGTCACCTCCAACCCACAGTCCCCAACATTAGACATTCACACGTTCTCTTTACACAGTCTGGTACTCACTCAATCCAGCACAGTCTATCTGATGTACTAAGCCCACCCAAACACTAATTGGCTCCAGAAGATAACATGAAGGCAGATACATCGTGTTCTAGCAGGTTAGGAGAGTTGTGGCATGCTATCAAAGGTCCACTGAGCCAGTACAAAGTAGGAAGAACAATCCAGCTGGGGAAAGATCTTTTTCTCTGGCAACAACAAACCTACTTACAGATCTAGTAATCCACTGGATTCTTAAATATGGATCTACTCAACAGTACTGTGCACCTTCTCCATCATATAGTAACCTACAGTAATATTCCCAAACCTGGAAACCTAGACTATCAGACAAGAGGCAACAGAACTGCAGTGGCTGAGCCCTGAAGAGAGGGTAGTCCTGACTGGTGCAGAACTACTGCTCCCTGCCATGGTTGAGCTCAGTGCTCTGTGTCAAGCTGGCAATTTCTCTGCCTGAAACAATAAATGATGAAAAGACAACTCCATTACACCTGACATCTCTGGTTATCTTGCATAATAATTGCAGGACTACCCCTTCCAGCCAAACAGAACCCCACCTTCAAGAGAGTTGTGCAGACTTCAAACCCCTAAACCCAACAGCTGGCTATATTCAGGATCCCTCATCACCAGAACTTCTCCTGAACCTAGCTGCTGAAGAAAGTGTGCAAGCAAAATCCAGACTGGTTTTTCAACAGTCCTCAATGCCCTTGCTTTGGTAGGATTACATCCTATTCCATGGAGGTGATTTGAGAAGGAGGAGATACCTTGAATGCATCCTACTGCATGCTGAGGGCAAGCTCCTGGTAAAGGACTGCAGGCAAGCCAAACTAGGGTCAGGCAGCAAAGAAGAATCAAGATCTCAATGGTAACAGGCACAAAAATATCTCAAGATGGCAGAAACAAAACTAAGAACAACCCTTTGCCATGTAATATCGGAAGAGGAAAGACATCGCTGGATACCAACTACCACAGGATAGTATGAGTTAGCTAAGTGGTGGGTGATGAAAGCAATTTTATCAACAACATTACGCAATCACTATAGATAAGTTTATTCTACAACTATATCCCACATTACTTGATAAAGAAATTGGCTTTCAATTCTCCAGTACTTTTGCCGGCGATCAAACAAAAATACACTTAGGAAAAGAGAGTGCAAATATTATTTCATTGTACTTCAACTGGCATAACAAATATTGCAGGCACTGGGATGCAAGTCTAAATGTTTAGCAAAGGAGCAAATGCACTAGCACTAGTTTCAGGGAGAATAACTGTTACTAGACTGTTTTAAGGAATGTACTTTATTGTTTACATAGCAAATGCTTTCTGATTTTTTTTTCCTTCCTTATTCCTTTTTTTCCCCCTGCTTTTTGAAATACTTGCAATTCAAATTCAAACAACAATAAAAGCAATTTGTACTCAAAAATTTGTGGAAGGTTTCACAAGTAAATATTGCATCATTTCACACTGACATTTTTGTTCTATTGAACATAAAAATAAAGAATTGCACATTACAGAGATAGCAGTTTCAGTTAGACCATGCAAGCCAAAAAGATGACATATTAAAAATGATTTAACACATTGCTGTATACTCAAAGAAAATCACATTCTATCACATAATTAAATGGAATATAGGTTCTAAAGAGAGACATGGAGGAAAACTAGGTTATTTAAAGTATGTTCAAAACTGACGTCTCTACAGTTTGTTTCCTGCCATCAAACTTTTACACAAAAAAAGATCCCTCTCTTCCAGACACCTTCTTCACTTCTCCATAAAATAATTCTGTGCTTGAATTTGAGCAATGAGAGAAAATGAGAACTTTTTCCATCTATACTGTCCAAGTATGAACAGATTTCCAAGAAAGATTCATTCAAAGATTTTTACTATTAGTTTCCTCTAGATATGGGGTAGCATATGCTTATATATTTCAGAGTCAAATGCAGTAGAAACTCTGAGAAGTTTGTTCTACATTATCAAGCACCTAGGTGATGTACTACTGCTAAGGCTAGCAGAACAAAGACATAAGAAAAAGATGCAAGTATGATCTTTACATAAATGCCAGCAGGTAAAATCATCTTTAATCCAGAGCCTTCACTACTTGAGTCCTCCTTCTGTAGCCAGCATGCACCAGATTACTCGAATCCCTTCCTACAGCCAGAATGCAGAGAAAATACCTACAAAAAAGATTCAAGGTAAGACATATCGCACTTGGGTTTCTGCCAGGTGCGTTTGCTGACAGCAAAGCATCTTCCCAATTGATTGCACATCACCACTTGCTTAGAAGATGGTGGTAGGTCATGGGAACAAACAGGACACATTTGTGATGATACCCCATTTGACTCCCTCAAGCTATTGATAATTGCAGACTCATAGTGGGATTTTCAGATTCTTTCTTTCCTGAAAGTCAATCTGGCCTACTTTCATAGATGCAGATGTACTAGACTCCCAGGCTGGAGCAGTCTATCCACAAAAGTCCCTGTGTTAGACAAACCAGTTGCACAAGCATAAACTAGCATGAAAGCCTTTAAGATTACAACAAGAAATAGAAGTCTTGTAGTTAAAATATTGTGCTATAAGTGTGAAACAGTGTATGTAAATACCTAGGCATTTCTCTTTACCTTTTTTTTTTTAGCATCACAGCCTCAATTTTACTTTTTTCTGTGGATGAAACAGTGATAGAAGGATGTTTCTGCAAAAGATACGTTCATGCTTCCAAAAGGGACAATTAAAACTAAGTAGGGAGGAGCTGCAGAAGCAGAGAAGGTAGTTGTCCAACTCTATTTTGAAGAAAAGTGCTGGGTGGAGTGGAGGGAGAAGAATCATTGTATTGAGTACAAAGTACAGAATGGCAGAAAGAAAGTGATAGGATGGTCTGAAATTGTACTGGGCTAGGAAAAAAACATTCCTTCCTATCATTATCTCTTAAATAATGTCATTCATTTCCATTCTGCTACTTTTACCACTAAACATTACTAACAGCAGAGTATTTGTTTTATGAGTTAACTAGATCAATGCAACAAAGAAAACAACCATTTGCCTAATCTGAGGAGATAAGAATTGAAAATAAAGGGGGTAAGTGGAACAGATAGGGTGCTGAAGGCAAGGCAGAACTTGTCTCAGTCCAGGATTCCCTCAGACTATGCATGTCAAACCAGAAATAGAAGTTTCCCTTTTTTTCTGCCATTACCTCCACAGCTATTCATCTGAACACATACCATAGATTGGTCCAGATCACAAAACCTGAGCAGCTGGGGGAAGGGAAAGGAGGTGGAAAACAACTCACACCTTAGGAAGCAGAGTACTTCCCCGCTGTCCATGTTTACTGCATATCCTCATGTGGACACAATGTGGGGACAGAACCAGAGCAAGCAACAACTGCTACTTCAGCTGCCATCACCACCCAAGAAGTGCACCTGGAAATCACAGCCTCAGAGTCAAAACTGTTTCCTGGCAAGCCTGCACAGGGCATGGAACAGATGAAAATTCAAGGGTGTAATTTCAAAATGCCTTTAACTACTGCTACTATAAAAAGTAGCTGTCCTCCATCTCTTCCACCTGACTGCTGATTCATATCCCCAGGTCACCTTCCCTTTCTAGCTTGCATCAATAGAGGTGTGGAAAGAAGAACA
>VYZT01044518.1:211-19050 GCA_013400735.1 Pomatostomus ruficeps | reverse complement strand
CGTTTCAACTTGAATCAGCTCCCTGATCTGATTCACTGTCTGGCCATGTAAATGTTCATGGCAGTATAAGCAAAAACACTGCAGGGACAGAACAAAAGGCCAGAGGCAGCAATAGAGCAGGACCAATTCTTCCAAAGATTATATCAACCTAAAGGTGTTTGCAAATCCAAGCTTTAAGAACATAAATGTTTGCTTCTCAGACATTTAATGTTTGATGTGAAAAACCCTACAGAAGAATTGGAAAAAATTTGAAAGTGATGACTTTGCCTGCAGATATATGAAATAAAGTGGAGTAATAGTTACGTGTTACTTTTAGTATTGCCTTGAGTTCCTAACCATGTTGTTTAGCAAAATTAGTAAATGTTAGCAGATTAGCTGAAGTAGATGAACACATGAGAACATGTATGCAATAATGATTATAAGAGTCAACAGTGTAAGTTATAAAATCCATGGACTCTCCCAAACCACAGTAATAAGGATCCTGCACGAAACAAACTCCTCAGGCCCTGCCCACCAAATAATAACCCTTCAGCCATCCTCTAACAAACGGCACTACTGAAACACAGGGTAAGCATTTAAATTCTCACAGTATTAGCTACCCACATCCTATGCATGTTCTGCCCAGCCAGACGGCCTGTAATCTGGTCCCCCTTAAAGCTGAAAGCATCATATTAAAAATCCTAATTGGGGTTATATATTCATAAAGTAATGACCTCACTCAGTGCTTGTCAAAGTGGGTTACATCACCCCAAAGGATCACGAGAAAGTTCTAAAGCTGTTGAAAAACTCAAACTGTATTTGGGGGTGAAAAAAAATTAAATATAGAAAACACAGAAAATGTGAGATGATAATAAAAGTACATTATCCTTAAGCATACTGACACCAAAAGAATCTGAGGGATTGTTTTACATTCGCAGACTGCTCACAGACAACTCTTAAACCCTCTGCAGAAGAGTAGGCTTTTCTCAGGTTTGTGTGAGAGAAGGGAAAGAAAAAGATCAAGACAAATAATTATACAGATGAGGAAGATACTTTGAAAAAGATAATATGTATATTTATGCCGTGGTGCAGTCGGTAGGGACACCAGGTGTCCGCTCAAGGTTCCAGGGGCTGCTGGGCTGCTCTGGGGGCTCGGAAAGGCTGGCAAAGTTCCAGTAGGGGTTCACCTAGTCCACTGATGGTACAGGCGTGCTGAAGAAGGAGAGAGGAAGCGGAGGGGCGTTCCCAGATGGTTTATTTGGCACTGGGGTTGTGCCGGGGAAGCACTGGCACAGCGTGTTACAGATACATAAATACCGACACGAGGGGGCGGGGGGAGGGTACAACATCCAGTAGAGGAGGAGAGCTAGGTTTGAATTTGGCAGGTTTTGTATAGGATTACACAATACAGAGCTCTCCAAGGAGGGGAAAACTGATACCGAGGCGGGGGGAGGGGGCAGCAGTGCCTGGCCATGAGAAAAAACAGAAATCTGGCCAACAGCACACCGCAACATATTTATTTACATAACTTTTGAGAAAACTGAGTTTATAGAAATTCAGTACAACTTTTAGAACTTTGCAAGGTGCAGCCTACTATTGTTTTCTCTAAATCATTGGGAGTTTTGTCAATATCCACCGCAATAAGTACCTATCTGACCATTAATGGAAATTCCATCCTTAACATTTTTAACCTCAAATTTTTACAGAAAAGGAGGGAACAACCATTAGTAAGACCTTCTGAATTTACAGCCTATTGTACTAAGGTCTAGCCTGCTCCTCATGGCTTATTGGGTTGGTTTGAGAAAAGCAACAAGATTGGAGCCATCACAGTAAAACTGGTCCTAGTCCTGTGGACAACCTGAAACTTCACAGTTGGATAAAATATAGCTTTGTAGAGAGGCACACAGTAGGAACAACACTAGAAAAACAAATGAGAAAAAAGACAAATAATAGAGAAGCTGTTCAGAATAATTAATTATGGGATGCAAAAGGAGAGAATCAATGGGCCTTCCCTCAAACATTTTGCTGAAATAAATCCAGCCAGAAGGCAGTGAACATGAAGCATTGTTAGTCACCTCTCCCTACCTAACACATGAGAGCAGATTTCTTCCCAAGGTGCTATCCCTCAAGCTGCTATTTATGAGTCCTGAAATTCTACTTTATCCAACCTGTTTTGCAGGCGTCTATCTATTTGTTCTTCCTCCTAGCAGTAGGTACAGCTTTTGTCCCTGATTTGGCTTCTTTATCCAGTAGCAGAGAGAACTAAAACTACTGTCAAAAGAGTAAAAGAGTCTTCCTTGTTCTAGCATAGCCACTGTCCTGACAGTGAATTTTAACAGTTTAAATTCAAAAAGCATACTCAACACATCTGACTTATTACAAAACTAATAAAGCACTAAGCAGACACAAAAACTGTTTTCTAGAAAGGTATTTCTCCCCTAATTTCAAGTGACCTCCATACCAGAGATTTCAGTAGCATCAAAACATTGCATGCCTCCTAGTCAAATGAAGCAGAAGTTACAGTCTCCATATCTGGCACATCAGACAAATGACCTACTTGTAAGATTCTTAGGCAGTTTACCATCCAACAACTGAAGTGTAGTCTCACCAAAACACTGTAAAATACAGTGTACAAAACTGAAATATATCACTTTACAAAAAAAGTATCACTGAAATTGCTACAAATGCATTACTGAACAAACAAGGGATGGAAACTACCCTTAAGTATACCAAAGTCCAAGGCACACAATTTTGTCATCCATCATAATGCATTAACATAACCCAGCTAGGAGAAACCCAGCTAATCACATTTGTCCCAGCCACAGAAGATGTGTATGGATGCATATACACAGCTCTTCTCTATTAAATGCAAGCATTAGTGTTTGCAGTATATTTACAATTTTCAAGAGAATCCCATGACAATGTTGTCAAAGCCTCAACATCTTACACGTATGTGAAGCAAAATCAATAGCTCCTAGTATTCAGGAATTCACCTTCAATGCACAGGAGTAGCATTTAAGAATAAGCTACAAGAGGTTTTTAGAACTGATAAAATATTTTGAACATGAATGAAATAAAAGGAGCACAATTATCAGAGCACTGATCTGAAAGCACTCTCAAAAACACACAGAAATGCAGCTGGCCTCTCAAAATTTTACAGGTTTATGTTCTACAATTTTGGCCAACGCAGAAGTTAGGGACACATTTAAACTGATAACAGCATTTGTTCTCAGAAGAAAACCATTTACTTTCTTCACCTTTTGAATTCCGTCAAGGATGCATGTATTTTTAAAAGTTCATGAATGTCTAACTATATGAAAGATCAGAGGACTCTCATTGCAAAGCAAGGCTATAAGAGCACAAATGAAGTTATTGGGTGGGATTCAGTTCAATATTAGGTGTCTATCTGCAGGTGCTCCACAAGCACAGCTGATACCTCATATTCTGTTTTAGTTATCAGAGTTCTAGTCCAACCCAACCAAAGGAGGTTAAATCATCTCATCTGCAGACACCCAAACAGTCAGCTACGTCACATTCCACATTACACTGACTGAACTGACTAGACAGCTACTGACTGCAAATGTGGCTTAGATAAGGCAGGGCTGATTCACTTGCCCATACATTTGAGAAGCCATACAGAAAGCCACTGGTCTCTTACAGTCCATGCCATTATTTACTGACCTTGTGAAGTTGCCTCTGCTAACTTTAAGCATCTGAAATGGCTGTAGATACCTTCTAATTTTTAGGTAAGAATATAGCACTGTTAGCACAGATGCAGGTACCTAGATTCAGATGTTGATCTCAAATAGAATCTTTGCTATTGTACTATTAAAGGCTATTACTGAGAAAATAAAAAAAAGTGTATCAATATGGAGTAATTACAAAAAGAGAAAACAGAAATGCCTTCAGGAATATATTAATTTCAGTAGGTCTAAATAGCATTGTATTTCATATTTTGCTAGTTTAACAGGGTTTAGACATAATTACCATGCAATTAAAAATATACGTAGAAACAGACAGAGCCATTTTGTATCAGCAGATTTTCTTGTAAGCATTTTAAAGCCAATAATGTTATACCAAAGGGCAAATTTTCCCCAGCATTTTGATTCTAATCAAGAATTCTGAGTCTAATCAGGATGAGTCGTCTTTTATAATCAATATGGCAAACCAAAAAATACTTACGGTTTACATGATCAATGTAGTATACACCAATCTGAGGATCATAGGCAGCTTCCCATCCCCATGGCAACTCATCCCCAACACAATCCGCAAAAGACAAGGGCTTTGTTAGCCTACAACAAGGAAACAAGTCAATGATATAGCTTTTCTCTCTTCCATACATGTTTGTTCTTCCTATTAATTCCCATTATGACAAACTAAAGAAACATAGCAGGGAAAAAGGAGAGCAAGTTGTTTTCTCCCTCCCAAAGTTTACGCTCTTGGTTGTTTTTCTCCAATTCCATCTTTCTGAATTTATGAACTCCAAGAACATATTATTGCAAGCATTTTTCAGTACAGGAACTCAAGTGAGAAATTCACTGCAATATCCCTCACATTTGACAGTTTAAAATTAAACAACAACCAACAGCTTTAAAAAAAAAGATCTACATTCCTATTTGTCCCCAGGAAAACTGGACCCTTCAACCTTGGGTTGGTGAAGAGAGCACAAGATTTCAAGATCACTATTTCTAATTACTACAGACAGGACAGTCAGAAAAGAGAATACAACCACCAAAGATGCAGTTAGCAGCACTTATCAATCCATGCACCTGAATAAAACAAGCAGCAGTGTGCACAGAGTAGACATTTTACAAGTAACACTTAATGGGCCTTAGATGTTCACATGATGCTTTTTTAGGAAGACAGACTAATAAAGTTTTTCACTTTAATAACAGAGCACCTATTTGTTATAAGAACTAGATTGATAAAAATAATACATGGGCTCTTTTCCAACCGAGGCTGAGCAAAGCTTTACAAGATCATCTTTTTGTGCTTTTTTAAAAAAAGAAATTAGTATTGAGTTTCCTGTTGATAAATCCACATATAAATGCCATCTCTAACATACTGATATATTTAATAGGAAGAAGAAGAGATTTAAGGTTTTATTGTTGTCATAGTGACAATAAGATTAAGTAGATATCTAGAGTTTAAGAAAAATTCTCAGAGTGAGATGATGAAGAGCAGTTTGTGGGACACACACGCAGCACTCCTTTGCTCACTGCTGACTAAGTTTTATCCCCTAAGACTGTTTCTTCATCTCACCATTAAAACTCTAACAAATAAAAAGCTAATTCATATATGCTTTTCTGTGTTTCAGGATTTTTTCTTTATTAGTTCCTGACCAAAGGAAACAGGTTTATTGACACTTTTGTGAGAAAAGAAAAACTTTACCTTTTACAAACTGAATTGGATTTTGTGTACAAAACATCACATAGAAAGAATTTTACAAAAATATTGAATTCCTTATGCAGCTGAAAAAGCAGAAATTCAAGCACAAATTTGATTTGGAAATCATTGCCCCATTATTATCTTTATTATTATCATCATCATCATCAACAGATATGATCTACCAATTCTTTAAGTCGGACAGTATTCTTCCAAGCTAGGGCTGCAGCAATCACAGGGAACAAAGCTCTGTTCCCTGTGATTGCTGCAGCCCTAGCTGGGAGGATTCAAAACGTTTTGAATATTGATTCTTTTACAATTTCTGTTTTTTAAATTGCAAGCATGACTCCAATACCTCATACTTCTCCGAAGTTTACATCATAATCCTGTAAAGGTTACTAACACTTTGAGGTTCTGAACAAATCTCCAAGTATACGACAAATTTGCTAACATATTGCCACTTATAAACTGCAAAGTTAAATCACTGAACACACTGAAAACTATTACAAAATACAGGTGAAGTTACCAATGTGGAATTACACTTGGATCACTAGGATACAAAAATGTGGATTAGAAGCAGCTCAACTAGGCTGTGAACTCACAGTGATTTCCAGGGACAGAGGAGGTCTGTAGCAAATGGAGCCTATCTATTGTATCCTCTCACACTGCTGACCTGCATTTTTAAATCCAGACATTGGCACAGCTCTGAGTGGGGCTGTTCCCAAGACTTTCCAGAAATGCCAGCTCTGACTTGCCACGCTGCTCCTCCTCTCTGGGCATCAGAAGCAGTGCTGCCATGGCCAGGATCCAGCTGTGTAGCTCAGCAGGCCAACAGCTGGGCCACAGGCTGCAGCTGACTGGCGCTGCCACACCAAACAGACCTGCCCAAGTGCTGCCTACTTATCATTACCACCATCATTTCCAAGACTACTGTTTTGTTGTAGATAGTAGCTGCTAGAGAGAAAGGGATGGCTCTTAGGGAAGCAGGAGAAGCCTTTTAAATCCAGGATAAAGACAAGCACAGTATCAGGCAGGCAGCATGCAGCAGAGTGAACACAGGGCATCCATGCCAAAGAGTTCCCAGGCCCCTGCTGCTCAGAGGAAGGATCAATCATGTAAAAGCACCAGGCCTGTGGTGAGTCTGGTTAGTCATGTGAACAAGATGTCCCAACTACAAGGGCACTCCTACCTGTGGAGAAAGTCCTGTCTCAAATTTGATTACAAGTGTAGATGTTCATGAAACAAACTGATTAAAACTCAAAGTTCAGTGTCATCCTTAGCCTTAACATTATAATATTAACTCAAACTCAATTCATGTAGTTCAAGCAGAAAAAATATTTGAAATGCCATATAACAACATAGGAATCATATAATGAACTCAAATTCATATAAAGACAGCCAATGGTTTTTAATAAACATTTAATACCTTCACCAAAGTTACACACCAGAGCTAGCAATGCCCATGATACGTGATTTTTAGATCATCTTTATAAGAAGGATATAAGTCCAGAACTATCCTGACTTTTCATCTGCACTCTACACCAATTTTATTTTTAATCAAATACTCACTTCTTACTACAAATAGCACATTCTCTAGGTTAGACTGCAGTCAACTCTGATCATGTAAATGCTCTGTTCAGGTGTTACTGCCTGTCTGAAACCAGATACCATGGGAATGAATAACAGCCATTGTCTCATCCTGGACACTCCATAAATTAAAGAGACAGTAAAAAAACTGTGTAAAAGTACTTGAGTGACCCACACTGGACCTTAAACAAAATGAGAAGAAGAGGGAGACAGAAGTCCAAAAAGACAGGCAGTACTGGACAAATTGTTTTATGAATCCTGCTCTACTGGATCATGCTTGGACATTGTATCCTTAAGATCAGAACTGTGTTAGAACTGTTCCAACGTAATTTTTAAAACATGAGAAGGTTTGTACATAATAAGACCCCAATTACTTAAGAGGGTAACATTCCCGCGTCTCCCTTTTTTTGTTCCAGTCTTTTAATAGCACACAATTTTTGAGCCTGATGCGTCATTTTATAATTGAACAGCAATCAGCACAAGGTGATACCTGATTGCTTATGGCCCTGTCTCAACATAACCACTATTTATGTTCAAAATAGTAATTTCTCTCTTGCAAGAGAAAATTTGCAAGACAAAAGTTGAAAGCAGAGAGTTACGACATGTAATTGGACAGGAAATAATATCCAGGAACAAGGACTGAAGGAATCTTGTCTGTGTGAAGATCATTATTTGTGACATAGTAACCTATGAAAGATGGACTGCCATTACATTCATTAACTGTGAACCAAGAAAAATGAGGTTTATTGCACCATAGGAGAGGATTATGTGCTGCATCTCTTGGGCACTGATATTCTGAGGTGGTTCATAATACTGTTTCAGTTTGTAACCATACATTTACATGTTCTTAAAAGAATGCCAAAACTCTAAAATGGATGACTTCCAAATCCACATTTAGCTTCCACTGAAGTTCAGTTAGTTAAAAATAGGCTTGGATTTTTTTAATGCATATCATTAAGCTCAAGTATTCTCATCTAGGGGTACCTTTTTTTTAACTTTAGGGAACAAGAGGCAGGTGTGTGTAAGGAGAAGTGGCTATTTTAAGGAAAACCAGGAAGCATTCTGGGATTCCATTATGTAAACAATGTATGATTATGTCAATCACTTCACAGATGCTTGGGGAGATGTAGGAGACAAATACAGTTTACAAACTGAAAAGCTGTACTATCATATCAAATCCATATTTTTCTTTAAAATTTTTGAAATACAGAGTTAGGCAGCTAAGCTCTTAAATGCAGATTCTGCATTGATATTTGCTATCATTGACAGCTGTTCTTGCATCTACAGCCATACCTGTAAGAATAAGTCTGTATATGCATCTGAAGTTAATAATGAATCACAGAACCACAGCATATTCTGAGTTGGAAGGGACCCAACAAGGATCATCGATCCAGCTCTTAGGTGAATGGCTCACACGGAGATGGAACCCACAACCTTGGTGTTACCAGCACCATGCACTAAAAAAGTGAGGCTGAAGGTACTGGAAAATTATTAGTATTCTACTTTATCAATAGAAAGCTCTGGACTTTGGTCTTCAACCTCTTCTAACCTCAGCTGACACCAGCATCACTGATTTTATTAAGCATACTTTTGATTTTATCCACACTCCAAAGGAGTGTGTGAGTACAGCTATTGACATGATTGGCTTATATAGAATAATTGGCATCAATTGCATCAATGATTTACTGTGATTTATAATATATGTGGTGGAGGCTGTGGGGAAGAAAGGTTATAGTAGGCAGATCTCAGAAAATGGTGGGGAGGGGATGAGAGGAAAGGAGACACAGATATGAAAAATAACCCCACCCCACACAAACCTAAAATTACTTTTCCTCAGTTAGAAAGGAAGAAAACACAGATTTGTAAGAGGTACACAAATACCCAAGAATTATGAATAGGTTCATCTTAACGTCTTTCAAAATTACTTCCAAGAATACCTCCTTTGCTGTGTGGTACTTGACCTACAGTCAAGATTTCTAGACTGGAATTCAATTATAACTAGGGTCAATGCTCAACTTCTATAGCAACTTCAATACGCATTTGAGAACTTTCTCCAAATACCCAAAATGAACTCACGTGCTTTGTTGTGTAGCAAGATTTTGTATGACACTTATATGAAATGTTGTACAGATTAAATTTCACATCCATTCATTTCTCATATATAATGATGTATATTACACATTAATTATTTTCTCTTACAATGCAGTACTTGCTAGCACTTTTTCTTGACAAAAATTGTTCTGAAAAATATACCTCTTCCCCAAACTCTACGAAATCAGAAAATGAAACAAAAGTTGCTATTCAGATATGCAGGAATGAGCATCTATTAAAATGTAAGAGAAGAAATCCAGTGATGGAAGAACTGCATGCACATTTATCTGGAATCCATATACCATTACAGAAGGATGTACAGATGGTTTACCCATAGTAACACCCACCAATACAACAGTTTACGAAAAGTTTACTTCAAGCACTTTCTGTTAGCACAATTACACAGAATAGTAACATAAAACCAGCATCAACTAATTTTTCATTTTGCAAAAGGATGAGTGAAAGTATTTAATTCTTATTTGGATCCATAGTTTGAGACAAGCAAATGTAAAAATTTTAATCAACTCATCAATGAAAGGAATGTACAAACAGAAGAAGAAAAATGTTCTAAATTCTTCACCAAATCTCCTGAATTTAGTGCTTAAGTTGGATCTCAAAATGAATTCAACTCTTAACCAACTTTCTAATGCTATACGCATTATTACTTGGAAGAATGTATAAACATGCATTCTAATCCCATACTAAATATGCTTACAAACATGGATTTTACTCACTTCAGGCACTCAAGATGAATTTCTTATATAAAACTCAGGGGTACAATTAATCTCATTACCTTCAAAAAGTCAGTTACCTGACCTGAATTACTCCTTTAGGTTCCCCAGAGAGGCAGATTCAGCACATCTATTGCAAACCTGAAGGTTCCCCTCTTTCCCTACAAAGTACAGGATTCTGAAAGCAACAATCCTTATCATGTGCAAGGGTAACTAAATTTAAGTGGGATGAATTCTGTATCAGGCAGCAGAGTGCACACAGAATGGCAAGAGAGACCCAGCTGCTGTTCCATGTTGCAGGTCAGAGTTAAGGAGAGGCACTGCTGCTCCCTATGGCCAAGGTCACCAACAGCATGAAAATTATACTGCAGAGGGAAGACAATTTTCTCTTCTACAAATAACAGTGGCTGAAGCTGTAACAAAATGGATTTACTTTGTATTAATTATATTGCCATCTCTTTCCTAACTTTAAAAAGTGGTAAGCAGGCTGTTTACCTGTAGAAGAGGCAGAATTGGCCCACAAAACACCCTTTTGCAATATTCTTTGCTCATTCAATTCTATAAATTATGAACTAGCAAATCCCACAGAAAATCACTGTCTTGAAAAAGCTCATTCATGAGTCTGTCCACAGGATTTCTGCTGCTAAACACAATATTCTTAACACAGTAGTGCCTCCCATTCAGATACCAGGCCAAGGCATTATGTGCAAACTTTGAATTGTTTAGGCACATTGACTTTTAATAAGGGTATTATTAAACTATACTGCTACTTTATTACGGGTATTATTTTGAAAGAGTAACTAAGTGGACATAATAGCACAGTAGAACAGATCAAGCAAGGAGCAGCATGGTCACAATCTCAGCCTGAAATAGTGGTGTAAAATAAACAAATATGGCAAGGTCATTCATATTTACCTTGTTCACAAGATGTGTGCAACCAAATGTCAACAAACGCCTGTGCTCAAAAGACAGCAAACATGCATGCTACATCTTCTATGCCAAAACAGAATTACTAACAGCTCAAACTAAACGTACCCCATTCCTTAATGATGAAATGTTCTCAATAACATTAAACTTCTTACCAGCATTAAATGTATGACTCTAGCCATTAGCATGTGTACCACTAAAATGTGTGCTGTAAATGTGTGCTTGCTTTGTATTACACACACATGCACACAACAGTATAGATTTATAGTCAAATGTTCACAGCCACACTCCTGGCTAGCGTGGATATGTAGCAGCCAACAGTACTGCACCTTCACCTTTTTGTACCACTGGATACTCAAAAACTAATTGCAGAGAGTGAACTCACAGCAGAGTTATACGTTTTTCTGGAGACAAAGATTTATTAACTCCAGCAGCAAGTATTTCCTGGATACATTTAATGAATTTTCACTTGTTTTCCAGAATTCAGATAATTTTGCTCCTGGTAATACAAAGACAGGTAAAAGACTCAAATTTGTATAAGAATGGAAATTTGAAATAAGCGCTACCTCTAGTTTTCTAAAAAAAACCCCCATACAGGTATTGTACCACTTTTAATAGCTTGCAATTTCCATCCTGTGATTCTTTTAAGCCCTTCAATACTTATGACAGACAGCAGGCCTTAAAGAAATATATTTCTTGGTTTTACAGAGTTTCTTTGGTAAAGAAAAATGTACAAGTATGCAGATGAAGAATTATACTAAGAGACATACATCATTTCTCTACCTCACAGCAACACAGAATGGAGGGACATTATTTGGCTACATACTACTGGGATAACAGGCTCTTGCAACTATTTAACAAGCTCCAAAAATTGGTTTATAGTACTGAACTCATCCTGACAGTGATTTACTGTAACTCCCATTTACAAGTGAGCTGTGGGTTCATGTATATAGAACTACACTACATTCAATGATGTTTCAGGGAATATCTAAGACTTTGAAAAACACACTTTCCCTTAAAAGACTCTTGTCTAGCTAGCCAGTAAACCAAGGTAAACACAGTATTGTGTTCAGGAAACACACAAGGATCAAGTAGAAACTAAAATCTAATCTTTTTCTATCCTCATAGAGTTTGGGATTTTTACAAACCTTTTTAGAGTACTGAAGAAGTGGTTTCTTCTCTGTAATTTAGGCAAAGTACTCAAGGTGGTTTTGAAATGCTTTGTTGAAAAGGGCAGTGCGCCGAACAGTGTCTCAGTTTCCAGTCAGCCTTCCAGAGAGACAGCTGCACTACTACTACCATGTGAAGTGGCAATATCAGCCCATCATCAGTTCTGATTGCTGCCTTCCTGCAGACCAACTCAGAGTCTTCAACACTGCAGCACAGCACAAACTGTTCAACACATTCAGCAAGTCTTGCTTAAGTAAATAACAAGTTGCCACCTCACCAGTGATGGGGTTTGGAGACAAGCACTAACTACAGCAGCAAACTGTACTCCATTCCTCAAATGTTTTCCAGCTCTTCTTGACTTAGTTAATCATTAAACTGCCAGGGCAAGGATGAAAACAAACTAACAAACTTCTTGCAACTGCATGACAACAAAAAGTCCTATATTCACTATATTTATACATAACTTACTAAACTAGTACAAGATAGGAAAACACAGGAATCTTGACAAAAGTTCTTTGTTTCCAGTATCTCTTACAAACATAACCAGTAAGCCAATACAGCCATGAATTTTTACTACGAAAGTTGTATTGTACATAGAGAACAAGTACTTTGAAACAAAGTATATTTGTAACTGCAAAGTTTTTGAGTCCACTTATTTTGAACAGCAGCAAAAGTTTTCAAAAGTAAAACCTGATAGCAAAAATGGCTGAACAACAAACCCCCTACAGAATGAATGCCATCCCTTTAGACAAATAAAGAACATATATTCAAAGTGAAAGAAAGTTTTTGATTAGGTATTAGGGAAAAATTCTTTACTGTGAGGGTAGTGAGGCATTGGAACAGGTTGCTCAGGGAAACAGTGGATGCCTCATGCCTGCAAGTGTTCAAGCCCAGACTGAACAGAGATCTGAGCAACCTGGTCTAGCAAAAGATGTCCCAATCCATGGCAGGGGAGTTGGAACGGGATGATCTTTAAGGTCCCCTCCAACCCAGACCATTCTATAATTCTGTTTGGGATGCAATTTTTTGCCTTAGATGGGCCAGTAAAATCTGCAGAAGTAGTGAACCAAACTAAAAATCAGGAAACCAATCAGTAATTGGGAGCGGGGGAGAGGGGAACGAAATGAGAACGATTTAAAAAAAAAAACTTAAATGGTAGGACACGCAGGGAGTTTTCCAAAAAACACCTTCCTACTTCATTTAGCAGTTTTGCAATTGTAATGCATAAACATCAGAAATTAAGTGCTTGCAATATATTAACAAAAATTAATACCCTTTTTACTTCTTTATTTTAAAATACTTGTTCTCAATGCTCATAAGTTCTACACATCCCCAGACTCCCTAGGCTTCATGAAATACAGAAAAGCTAAGAATGAAATTCTTCAGGTCATCCAAATATCTTGCCTGCTTCCTCCACAGAAAAAACCCACACAAAATGGGCAACTGATGTCCTTCTCACATGCACACACTGAAAAGGAAGGAAGCAGAGAACACACGACTTACACACTCAAAAGGGAGGAAGCAGAGAACACAAAACTTAAGCTTTCAGTCCAGCATGCAGCAGACAGGGGGAGGTGAGTGCAGAGGGAGGGTGCTGCCTCCCAGCTCACCGTGAGATGCTATGTGCATGTTAATGACTGCCACAAAAATGTGCTACCAGCAAGGAAGCCGAGCCAAACTGCCTGCTCCCAGTTACAAAGCCGTGGCATTAGCTCAATGTCAGCTCACTCTGTCCTCTCACAGGTGCTTCTGTGGAAAGGCACATGAACTGAATAGCTGGGACCCAGAAAGGGAAGAATGCATTTGGGAAGGAAGGGATCCACAGCCACTGGTTGCAGGACCAGGTCAAACTGCCTGCTGGCTTGGTTTTTGTTTCCTTTTCCTTTTGATTATGATAAACTGTTTTGGCTTTCCACTTAACAATTGCCCTCAGTGTACAAAAAACCCCACGCTGAACACAGCTATACATTTTGCCACATCATTTCATCACTGAAGGTACTAAAGGGAGAACCAATATTCTCCAGCTCAGCACACCAGCTATTTGTTTTTGTTGGGAAAAACCCCCAACCAAATCACTATTTGTAATTCATGTATCTGTTTCACATTGCCAAGTTCAGCGCAAAGATGATATTTTGAAAGGTTAGGGGGGAAGGGGGCCACAGAGAAGTGGAAATGGGTAATAACCATGAATGTTTTCTCCGGTGTTTTTCTTTGACACAGCAGTTGGTCCTGCACTGGCATGTAAGCACTATAATATTAGACACCTGGAATGTGAGGAATGTCTGATAACCATACCCTAGCACAGGGATAATTCCACAGCCATAAACCAATGATACGACCTTTGTGCCTTCCCCCCAAAAGCTCAAATGCAGTGACATTACGAAAAGGCTATTATGTGCAGTGTTGCTATAGGTTATTTATTTATACATGACTGTACACTGTTGGCAGAGGGAAAACATTGTCATCAATTGGCAGCACTGTTAAGAAACTTAGCTATTAGTTTTAATTTAATTCCACAAACACCATGCTATTTTTCCAGTAATTTTAAGTGTTCCTGATCCTACAATCTCTGTGTGCAAACTTGACTTCGAAATGTTTTCCTTTACCTATCTTGTACCACTCTGTTCTTCATTTTATATATTTACTAGCAAATATTCTTCTACAATAGGAAGGAAAATGTACTCTTAGGAACAGTCAAGGTAAGAAAAGGAAAAAAAAAGTAAACCAAAACCAAAAAAACCCACGACAAATCCAGTCAAGCACTGGTTTGTGAAATTCAAAAAATGGCACAAACTCTGCAGTAATTTCCACATGCAAATAGGAGCAACATCTGTACCCAAAAACTTACCGTTTGATAGAAGTATGATACAATAAACTACAGGTGGAAAATGTCTACAGACCAGAATATTTTATTAAGAATTACTCAGAACAGATACACTTATGATAGAGGATTAACACACTTGTTCTGTTAATTTCAATAACTTGTCAGTGTGGCTGTCGGGCACAAAGTATCAAAAGTAGGCTTTATGGCATATTGTTAGGGTTAAATTTAGGGCATTTTTGTATTGTGATAATTAAATATGAGAAAGAGAAATGTATTTCAAAGAAAAACACAGTCAAAACCCAGAAAACTATCATATCAGCATTAAAAGATCTTCCTGTCTCTAACTTTTCCCCTTCCTTCTTTCTGTAATTTCATACACACAGGAGTCCAAATCACCCCCCTACTCCCCTCATCAGCTACAGAAAATTATTTTGAAAATTTTGTTCTGTGAACTCCACTTAACTTGCAAACAAACACTTGCATTGTAAGGGACCTTTGGATTTATAGAGAGGATATTTAAAGACTCTCCTTGCCTAACTCTGCTCCCACTGATATCAGCAGGAGTGTTACCAATTTCAGTAGCAGGAGACCTAAATCTGTGGCAAGCACTTTCGAAAAGTACTGTCCATCTGAACATCTCGGATAACCTCACAAACATCCAACTTCAGCACTGTGAAGCACTTCAGCCAAGTATACCAATCATTCCAGACGCAAGGAAGAGGGAACTCGAGTTAAAAGTCCACTGTCTCAGCAATTCGGTTACAGACCTAAAAACTGCCCCTAATAGGAGACAGCACCCCACTCTATTATTCCCAATACTGAGTTCTCCATATCTCAATTCCAGCTTCTCATCCAATCATTTGCAATGATTTTCAATGCATACTTCATTAAACATTCTGTGTTTTGCAGAACAATGCAGCTCCTGTTGCCAAAAGACTGAGCTAGATCAGAGCTCAAATGGCACACAATCACTTGGCTGATCTCTGGTTTCTGGTAAACTGTTTCCAGATGCTATAGGAGAAATCTTTACAAATGTTTTAACAATTTTTTACATGGAAAATGAACAAACACAGCACTGATTTTATAAAACTGCAAGCAGCATAATACTGAAGATAAAAAAGACAATATATTTGTATTTTAATATTAGTAAGAGCTCATAAAAAAATCTGTCAATGCTTGGTGCAAATGGTTCAAAAATATCCCTCAACCTTAGCTGTTTTCACCGATAAGAGACTCTAGAAAAATCATTCTTGAGAGCAGAGTGATGGAAGTCAGGGGCTGACATATAACAGCAAAACTGCGCAAAACTGCCCAAAACTGAATGAACGAGTAAGGGCTGTAGCAAATGTTTGCTTCATACAAATCTAACGTTGAACTTAAAAGATAATGAAGTGTCAGGGTACTGTAAGATTACAGCAATGTAAAATTGTAATTATAAGATGATTTCAGATACATGTTCTGGCCTACATTTAATCTCTCCCAGTAATAATTTTAATATTAAGAAGTCTAGTTTGTAATGCTTTTATTAAACTGCCTTTCTTTGTATACTCCAGAGATACTCAGAAAATAGTGTTATGTTAAACAGAATCAATGTAGAGTTCCTTCAGCATCTCTACTGTTTTTACGATTTTATTCACAGTATTAATTGACTTCAAGTTTTAGATCAAATTTATTCCCAGTGGCAGCAAGGTTTGAGGAATGGGAAATATGTAACAATTATCCAACAGGAAACGTCTAAGTCTGCTGCGACTTCCTTCCCACACACCCACTTCCAGAAACTGCCTGAAAAAAAACCCACCCCAAAACCTGTAATGGAGGCAGCAAATTTTCTAGCAGTTCCTAGCAGGAGTACATGAAGCATGGCCTCATATTGGACGAAAAAAACATCAGCTTCTGCTTCTCACATCAAACTGACTAAACCCCTTTCAGGTCAGCTATTTTTTTTTATTCCCTTTCCCTGAACCTTTATAAGCCTTTCCTCTATCCTCAGCACCTAATTGCTTGTCACATATCCCTCTTTACCAAGTGTGGTTAGCACAAAGCTGTTTAAAGCAGGGGAAATACTTCCAAGGCAGTAATTTGCAAAGATTTCTGAGGAATTCTCTGAGACACTGTAAAAGGGAACCTGGAGTTTCCAGACAAGCTAATGCTCTGCTTACCAGACTCGAATAGAGCTGCCTACCTTTCCCAAACATGAAAATGCACTCCCTTCAGCTTTATTAGCAATTTGCATCACTGATTTAAAAAGATTATTCTAAACCTGGTTAAATAATTACTTTAGAGAATATAGTACATATATTAAAACTGCGTCCCTATTTGTTGCTAATAGCACAGAGTAAATTACCATTTCTTCAAATAAGCATACAAACATCAAAACAATATTCAAAATACGCCTATGAGTAGGTAACAGCCATGTTTTACGAGTCCTGTCTTTCAAGGTGAAAGTATATGTGAGAAGGGGAAAGAAGACGAGAACACCACAATGAGGCTATTCTGCACATTTTCAAATTCAATTCCTTATGCTAACACATAAAACTCAAAATTTAAAAAGGAGGTAAGTTTTTTACAAAAATCTGTGAGGAGATTTTGTACCACTGTACTGGACTAAGAGACATCAATTATTTTTGCCAACACCACTGAAGTCATTCAGCTCCTCATGGATGGCTCTTTGAATCAGCTGAACTTTTGGCAGAGGCCAAAATGCCAAACAGCTTGCTTACAAGTTATGAGGAAACAAATATAAAACAAACCAGAAAACACCACCATAAAACTTATATAAAACTGTTATGTGATTACTCTCAAATACTGCATTCAGCTCTGGTAGCCCTTGTACTTCTGCACCACAACAACATGCTGAAAACAAAACTACAGAGCAACATAAAGGGCAAAGTGGGCAATGGTAGTCAGGGTATAGAATGTGACGTAACTGAACAGGTTAATGTGACTTATCCTGGTAGTTGCTTACAGAGTGGAAATACCAAACACATGAAAGGAACAGGCAGCATTTACTCTGTTTCTCATGACAGAAGAAACACATGCAGAAAGCACAGAAGAGCAGGCTCAAAGCAAAGTTCTGCACAATGCACAATCGTGGCTGGACCTCACTGCCACTGCATTTTGTTGAGGTCAAAATCATAACTGCTTTCAAAAACAGATCTGACAAAAATTATAATGAACAGATTCACAGTGACAATAAATATGATAGTCCAGATACAACCATTTTCCTATCGGAGTTCCTAATCTAAATTCACACATCTTCTTGCACTTGCAGAAGGATGAATGGAATCAACCACTTCTTCCTTCCCCAAGGCTGTTATAACTGCAAATTGGAATTCCAGAAGACAGAAACTGTGTCAGGCACAGTACCTTGTCTTAAAATAAACTCAAAAAAAGGACTCTGGCCACATAAAATCTACTGACCACTACATTAAGGATTAAAAAGACAACCAACCAACCAACCAAAACAGGTGATACTTTTCAAGGTAGCTAATAAAATAGCAGCATTATTCTTTGGCAACAGAGAGGAACACATAATACACAAATCCTAAGAGTTAATACACAAAGATGAAAGCAAAGAGAATGTTTCCCAGCAGGGGAAAAAAAAAGAAAGAAAAAAGAAAAAAATCTTTGGTCTTGTGCACATACTTCAAACTGGACCTTATTGGAAGTATTCTTAAAACTGTCTTATTACAGAGCATATTGTGAGCGTTACAACTCATAAGCAAAAATATCCTTGAAGTGCCTTCAGTGTATTCCTATTTAATAACCATTTAGTTATTGAACATTTTTATAATGAGTCACTAGAGTTTTCCCTAACTTTATTTTTTTGTTTGTGTTGAATTACAGTCACAAAGGATTTTTTTTAGAAGTATTTCTTCAAGTAGACATTTCTTAGACTTACATGAATCCCACTTCTGGCAAATAATATATGGTCAAAATTGAATTTTACTAACAACAGAAAGCTAACCTATTCAAGAGACTAACAGGTTTGAGTTCCACCTTGGGTTGTAAGACAGAATTTTAGGTTGAATATAATGAAAAAAAATCACCTTGAGGATAGTCATATGTTGGGACAAACTAACCGGAGTAGTTGTACAAGAGTAACTCTGATCTCGTGACTGACTATGCATTTTGCATACAATTTT
>VYZT01044513.1:0-17310 GCA_013400735.1 Pomatostomus ruficeps | reverse complement strand
CCATACAGTGCGACAGACATGAAGGCTGAGACTCAGCTGTAAAAGCATAAGCATGTAGTGAAACTTAAAATATCTGAGATCATCATGAGTGACCTTTTATGTGCTGTTTAGAATGCTGAGTGAGTCTCTGAGGCTCTCAGCTAGTGCTGTGCAGATAACTTCGATATCTTGTAATACCTGAAATTTCTCCAGATGCATGTTAGGTAATTTGATCCCACTATAGGTACCCATTTATTAGGTTGATCATGAAGTGCTTTTGGAACACTCCAGAAACACATTAGAAAGGTGAATCACACACCTCACTTCCTAAGCAACCTTCTACATCCTTACTTTATTGATTGGTCCTAAGTGCTCTGCAGACCTGGTTACATGTAGGTGAGAGCTTTTGGTTGTGAGAGGAATATAGAACATAGCTGTGTTAATGAAGTGATTCTCACTGTAAGTAGAACTTTAATATTAGTAACTTAATCATGATGGCTTTTTAAAAAATTACTTTCTTCTAAAAATGTAGTCTCATTCAGAAAATCAGTGCAGACCTTTTTTTTAAATTCAGAAGTAATTTCAGGGGTTTTTTGCTGTTTTATAATGTATGTTTCCTTACAGAAATGATTCATCTTGCTTCCAAATTTTTATTTTATTTTGGAAGAAGAATGTTAAACTTATATATATGGTTAAAATTATGATGTGTCATGTGTTCAGTTGCTGTGTATGTAAAATTTAGACAACATAATTTTAATATTAGTATGTATTATTGTTACTACTCTGTGTCAGACTGTTAAGAATACAAAACAAAAAGAGATTTGTTCACTATATCTAAATCACGTCGAAGAAAAATCAACTGAATCTCTTGTGCTATGATTTAGCGATTGAGAAAAAAGTTTTGCATCAAGTCAGCATTGAGATCATTTTGTTTCACGTTGGGAGTTACGTTTTATTCCTTAAGCACTGATTTATATACAGTGAAAACACAAAATAAAAACCAAAATGCCGGTGAGGTAATCCTGCTTCCTTGAGACCAGTTTGATTAAGAAAAATGGAGAAATAAAAAAATACAGATAGGAATTAGACATTTTGAATATTTTATAAAATTAGGAATTCGTGTCAAGATCCCTTCTTTTTAGTCTAACAAAAAATAATGAAGACTACAGACATAAGATATCTGAGTGAACACAGTGTCTTAATGCAACATGAACTTCTTTGCTTTCCAGTTCATAGAAGATGAACATAGAACAGTTTACCAATGGAGACATTAGCTGGTCCAGGCTAATCTTTGGATCTTGGACTTAGTGTACTAGATACATACGACTGAGGAATGAATCATTAGGCCTTTACTCTAGCTAATAAAAATACAAGGATATGGACTCAGACACAAATGTCACCAGCTGTTATATTCTAGCAGCCTCAGCAGGAATTAAGAAAATGATGGCAAGTTAGGCAAACAAATAAATAAATAAATATAATGGAGAAGCAGCAGACATTAGTGTAATTAAGTTTGCTGGATGGGATATTTTCAAGTCTGATTTACATTTCTAGGAGCGTTTCAGGTTTTTAGAAGTTGCACTCTACAAGCTGTGATAATAAACAAAGACTGCTTGTAAGAGTTATTTCTGAAATCCAGTTCTTCTCTCAGATGTGATAGGATTCTTCAGTAGGAACATTGGTGAAAGCGACAAGACTAGTCCATGACGGGGTTATTACTGGCCTTTTTTCACTTCTGTCTTTCCCCAATATCATCTTCTAGGTACGGTCTCCTGGCTCTTACCAGGAGCTCTTGTTCTGTGGAGCAAGTAAAGGAGGAGACTTGAGTTGTGGTACACACACAGAAACTTGCTCATTCCCATGCCCACAGTGGGATGAAGGAGACAATAAGAAGAGTCTCTGAGCAACAGCTACCTTGTAAGACAAATACTCTCCATCCTGTTTTTTGCTAATGATATCTGGTATGGAATACGCTTCTGGAAGGAGGCAGTATGAGAAACAGAAAACCTTGATGTTACGAAAACACTGTCTCACATATTAATAATATTAATTTAATTATAATAACAAAACTTTGGTATCCTATCATGACAATTTCAGTCACGAATCTAAAACATAATGCTATGCGGGTTTTTATGAGGAAAATTAACTCCAAGACTGACCCAGCACAATTTGAAATCTGTTTTTTCCTATTCCTGCAGAAATTTGAACCCAAGTATTTGTCTTCAGTCATTCTTGCCATCTTTCTGCTGTTTGACTTAGAAAGATAATGTCTAATTTATCTTTTCTCTTAGTGTTAAGTGGCCATGCAGCTATGAGTTGCATGATGAACAGCAAACATCAGTGTGATTCCAGACTAATGAAATAGGAAACTGCTTTCTTGATTGTTACATTTTCACTACTTACCATATGTGCATAAAATGTCCACAAAAACTGTTTCCTAAATTGTTGTTTACTGACTGCTTAATATAAGTGCAAAAATAACACTATGAAGAAAATAAATAAATACAGAGTAGAATGCTTTTAGTCCAAATTAGGGTACTAATCAGCACAAAATGTGAAATTCAAGGTGTTGGAGCCAGTATAACTCACTTGGCTATGAAGATGGGAAATCTACTCTCTGATCTAAAGATGGCTTATTTGTTCTTTGCTGCACATTTTTAAAAGGTGAAAAATTTATAGAAGGAAAGAACAAGATCAAGGTCCCTTCTGTTTTCAGGAGAATGCCAGAATCCTCATGGCTATAGGGTCACTTTTTCTTTAATTTGATGGCTCTTGATCCATTCATTTTGCATGGTTTGTTACCCATAGCTGAGAAACCACAAGGAAGTTGCAACAGCTCTCCTTACACTAATATCATATTCATAGCTTAACAGAGCATCAGCCAGAGGCTAGACAGAATCACAGCACTAGAACTTTTCAGGTGCCTGTTTTGAAGCAAGTGAATTGAACTTTTAGCTTCTTAATGATTGAACTATTAAATAAACTATTAAATTGGACTTCGAAAAATGCAGAAATTATTTGACTTAAGCTTTTTAAACACAGCTGAACTACAACAATCTATATTCTATAGATTATCACACCTGGCTTCTCACTGATCCCTGCTTTAATATACTAGGAAATTGCATCCTACAATTAGCAGTTCTATTAGCTGAAGAGTATGTTTGTAACTATCACCTACATTGGAGCTACATGGATTGAGGTATTTGAATTAAATCTTTTCTTTTGGAGTTGGAATACAAAATTTATTTGTTCAAGAAATGTGTATTTATTCTTTTCTCTAAAACTGGATTTCTGATGCTGTTGTTATATTTCAGTGGTTATTCTCCTGAACCTTCAGCTGTCAATCTGGAAGTTTGTATGTCTTCCATGTCATCATTTTTAGCCTCCTGCAGTCATCTCAAATATATTGAAATTTTTCATACATCACTAGGAGGTACTCAAGGCAAAAAATGGAGAACAGAAAGACAAGATAGGAAGCTATGCTGCATCCTATTGTAAATTATGTGACAAAATTACTTCCTGTATACTGACTGTTATCATTTTTACACCTGCAGAGTTCAGTTAGCCAAACTCCAGTATGATACTGCCATGATGTATTGTTATTTGCATCTAAGTGTTTCTATTTGCCAGAAATCACATAGGAGGTCCTTAAACTGCAGCATGTGAAATGAGATCAAATGCCTGTGAACCCTACCCTAATGGGGAGGCATATGAATCCCACCCTTGTATTCAGGTTATCATCAAAATGGGAGAATAACCACTTACACATTTCATTTCATAAGGGACACTGAAAGTTAAATTAGCTTTATGCTGTACTAAAGTCTCTATATTACTGCTATAACAGCAGAAGTATATCACATTTTAATACTTAGAAAACATTCAGCATGATTGTAGAAAATAAAAAACAAATTATCCTCAATCTTTACATGAATATTCATGGCAGTGAAAACTGTTCAACCAATCAGGGATGTACAAAAATTCCACACTAACTCATTACAAATAATATGAAGATTCTTTGGGTTTTGGGGTGATTTTTTCTTTGTAACTTTAAGCAAAGACCAAGATAATTTGATGTATAGAAAGCATTAGAGACATTCATCATGGGATACAAAACAGGTTTTGAACTATTTTTGTTTTCCAGTAAAACATTCCACAACCCAGTACAGTAAAGTTTCCAGATCTTCTCTACAAGCTTAATTAATAGAAATATGCCTGAAATTTTTCATGTGTATCATTCTATGTTTGCCCATTTTATGAAGCATTTTCTGAAATCCCACACACTCCCTTCCCCCGTAAATACTTGTAGATTTTGCTGGGGAATATAATTTCTAGGAATAATGTCTTCCAGAGCTAGGAAAGACTGAACTTTGAGTTCAGTAAAAGAGTGCAATTTTTCTTTTTTTTAATGTTGTGAAAGATTTTTAATTTTTCAGGTTGCTCAACTTGATTCTTTCACTGACCCAGAGGTACAAACCAACAAGAGCTGCCTTGGCCTTCAGCTTATTAGGGGTTTCCCCAGAAGAAACCTGAAGCTGTTTATGTATTTAAGTACTCCCCCCTTGCTCACCATATTCACAAATTGTTAAAAGCTCTTAGGATATGTCTTTTTTGTCTTTGTTTGTTTGCTTGTTTGGGGGTTTTTTTCTGTGTACAGTCCACCCCCAAAATTTTAGAGGTTCAGAACTAACTTGGCCAAACCTTAGAGGTTTACATGCAAGTACATTTTTAATGTTCTAGTGACATATGTGATGTCTTAGAATACCCAAGACATAAACATAGGTTAGCAGAGATGCCACTGGACAGAAAGAATAGTCAAGGCACTAAGCAGCCAGAGTGACAAGAGTGCTAAGCAGGACGTTTGGATCTATTTAAAATGGCATCAAATACCTACTCATATGTTACTGAATCCAGCACTTACACTTGAGAGTTATTCTAGAATTAGTTCTTTTACCCGCCCATTAATGTCCAATGTGGATTCGTGGGGCAACTGAAGTAATCCTGGACATCTGTTAGATGTGAGAAATTTAATAGACTTTTCCAGTTTTTATGAGCTTCATCTGACCATGTTTTCTATATTTCCTCCATTGTTTCCCTTAGCAGTTTCCACACACCATTATGAAATGAGCAGATCATTGCGATGATTGTAAAATACTAAGCAGCTGTTTGTGCCAAAAAAAAAAAAAAAATTTGCATATATTTAATATTAAGCCATAGAGGTTTTGTTCATCCTTGGCTTAGAGGCAAGACAGTATTTCAATGATGCAGGATATCATTGGTCATTAGGTCTATGCTCAGGGTAGACCTTGTTGCAGGTGAGTGAGTAAACTGAACCGCAGAACACCATCCTATAAAGCTCAGCCTTAAATCTAACTGGTTTGTTTTATTTCCTTGTAAAGGAGACTTTTGCAGCATGTTATGACAGTTGTAACAAACCGTTTCAGTTCTTAAGTACGTAAGTGTTATCAAAAAGGCAATAGTGAGATGGACTGCAGTCTTAATATTTCCTTGATGCTGCAGATGACATTGTCTCTTTCCAAACAGCTGTCCTTGGCAGGAAACATTAAATGCCTCACCCTACATATACTATACAGCTGATGCAATCTTGATTAAATATGTTTCTAGAGTTGGTTTATCACCCAGAAGTTAAATATGGGATACATGGAATGATTTTGGAGATAGTTGAATGATTTATAGTTTTCAAATATATTGAAAAAGGAAATAGGAGTGACGATCAAATCTCTCCAAATAAGGGGCTGAAAAATTGGGATACACTCAACTGGACATATATGAACTGCATTTTTTTGGTTCACCTAGTGTATGGATACATGCTGTGTTTTTCTATTACTGTTCAGAGTATTTAATTTTTTATTTCAAAGCCTGTTATTTGTGGGATGTTTGAAAATGTAGAATAAAATTGACAGTATAATTCTCTGTATTGCTTTCCTCTTCCCAGTAAATGCTTGTATTCTTGCTAGAAGGTTTTGTGGTGTTTCAGGCTCTTTGCAGACTTATTTCTTTATTATGTATTAGTAGAGGACACTGCATATATGAGATATTTTATTCAAAATTAAAAGTGCATTAAGCAATAAAACAAGATTGAGAAATATATAAATTGTATTTGTCAGAGTCTAAAACATCTCAATGTTTTATTATCAAACAGTTTTTTTGATGTCATTTATACAGTCATGACTACTGCAAAAGAGCATTTAGGAATTAATAAGTATGTAATGTAAATATTTTATTTGAATTTATTCCGTTTAGGTAGAAAATAGCTATTGACTCATGAAATGTCCACTGTTCTGTTAGGAAATTGTCATTTTGTCCTACATTTACATTACTGCAGGTATCTGTTTCATCTAAAGACATAAAAGCTAATTTAACAGTGTATATAAAATATAATAAACACTCCATATAGTATAATAAACCCCAATAAAATTATTTATATTTAATTTCTGAACAATTTATTGAATATTTTCCCCACATATCAATAATCAATTCTAATGAACACTGTAGAGTGAATTACAAGTAAAGGTTGAACTAGAAATCAAATAAATATGAAAAGGTATACAAAAATATCATGCAATTTTAGTTCTGCCTTTCTGAAAATACTTAGACAACTCATTATACTGATGAGAGTTCTGCTTTTTAAAATAAATAATAAAATAAAAACTTTCAGAAAAAATCTCCTTAATTCTGAAAACTTCAGACTTTTGGCAGTTTCATGAAATTGTTTACAGCCACAGAGTCACTCGTTAGGATGCCTTCATTTAGCAATGAAGAAGTAAGGACATTTGCACTAACAAAGGTAAACCAGTCCCTAGTGATCTGACAAAGTATTAAAAAGAATATGTAACCAGCTGTTCACTCATAAAATTCTTGTGTACTACTTTGAGAAAGCTGCCCAAATGCATCAAATGGGACATTCTTGATGTTGCAAGAATGTCTTAGTTTATTCCCTTTGGTAGGACTCTCTTCTTCCCTCTCTGTAAGTACTAAAGCAGATGGCATTGCTGTCTATAGCAATAAGTATCTCAGGAAAACCCCTGCCCTTTCAAAGTATTCATTGTCTCTTTCTTCACACAACTATAAAAATGAAATGTTAGTGAATTTAACAATGCTTTGGAACTTATTTTGACTTTTTATGCCCACTGAGCTGTCATAGTGCTTCTTGACAGATGCTGCTAATATTAAATGTAGGCAAAAATAATTTTAGCCCAAAAATCTTGGGAAGATTGGCAGAAGAGCTACAGGTGTCTATCAGAAAGCTTTCCATCAATAAGAATGTTTTTTGTTTGATGACGACTGGAAAGATCACTTCAGAGAAGTGTTAACCTACAGTTCGTCTACCTGCAGTTTTTTATATCATTATCTCTCAAGTGTAATGGCCTTATGAGATGCACCTGCTACAGTATCAGCAAAGCTCAGGAACAAGCAAACAAAAGAAATGCTTCAGGGGAATATCAGGGTAAAGCTGTTGAAATCAAGCAGGATAGAAGTGCTGTGGATTAAATGTACCCAGTGTACCCCAGGGAATTATGCTACATTGCACCTGGAGCAGAATATAGAGACACTCACAGAGTGAAATTTTTAGCATCACTTTAAAATACTAAATAAAAGTGTTTACTGATCATTCAGCGAAAATATAGGTGGTATTCCTCAGAAGCATTTAAGAGTTTGTGTGCTGAAATTAATATTGAGAATATTTTGCTTGAAATTTCTGAAACATAGCAATATACTTGGAAATACCACTGGCATAGGTATGACATGTCCACAAGTTTTTCTCCTGATTCAGTGATGTCTGAATCATTCATATGATATTATTCTTTCCTTTCTGTGAAGCTTTATATGATGTTACAACAGCTTGAAAAACTGTTCACTTCATGATGTGTTATTGTCTTCATGTTTACCAGGAAGATATGGTTGGTCCAAGAATCCAAGTAACAGATCTTCCAAACTTAATAAGAATAGTTTCTCCAAAGAAAGGGATATGACATAATTTTTCCATAAAACTTGTGAAATTTCCAACCCATATGCAATTTTTGTCTGCATCTCTGCCAGATGGACTTCTTTCATCCTCCAATCTCTGAATTGTAAAGCATGGACTCTGTCTGTAGAAGCAGAAGTCAATACAAAGTACTACAGGATAAAAATAGGATTTTTAATTTGCTCAGACTTTGAAAACTTTGATACCACCTGTCTATGCAATTCTTACACACCTGGAAACTCCAACTGTCTGTGAATGCCAAGCACTTCTTTCAAGTATCAAATGGTGTAGATAGAAGACAATGGTGTAACTCTCTGGGAAGGAGGATGCTGAAAGCGTCTGAGATGTTACATAAAGAGTGGGGAACAATTATCTTAGATCTGAGGGCCAGTGGTGTGAACTAGCTTATGTCTGTAAACCTCATTTCTCCTACCCCAACAGGGATAAAACTTTCTGAGGCAGACTGATGGTGTCCATACTATGTGATTTTTGGCCCTCTATCATTTTTAGACTCCATGGGTGCTCTTATACTCCTTAAACATAATTCCTTTCTTCAAATCACCTTCATTTTAAGAAAGCACGCTTTCAGAAAGCACACTTGCATGCGGTTTTGTTGGTTTCACAGAATTGTTCAGAGCCATGTTAGGATGCCTTCATTTGTAATGACTAATTGAGATGTACTATTTTTTTCTCCTCTTTTTTTATTCTTTTTTGTTATTTCAAGTAATCTGATCTTTTTTTCTTATTCCCTTCATTATTTTTCAAATCAGACCATAAAGTAAACTCTCCCGCCAATTTATATTTTAAGGTTCCTATTTTATGGCACACAGAAAGCTTCTGTAAAGGATGTGCACTCGCACCAGGCCAAGAGCCTGACACTTTGGCCCAGCTGTGGTCAGCACCACAGAATGAGAGGAAATAAGAAACTCATTCCAGCTCTCCCCATGTCTGATCCTTGGCTGGTGGTCTGGCTTCCACACACAACAGTTTCATCTTGGACCCAAACCTTTACACTGGGTTGGAAGTCTAGTGGATTTTTTCCAATATGGAACTACTGATTACTATTTCCACACTTTCTTCCTGCTATGATTATGGCTTGCATTTTAAAAAATGGAGTCTCCTTTATTTTTCATATCTTAATGTATAAATAAGATATTAAAATGCAAGTCTTGTCCCATACTGCCAGATTTAAAATATTTTAAAAATATTTTCCATTCTACTGCAGGGTAACACACTGATATTTTCTCTTTCGCTTTTGGTTTGGCGTCTCTTTTATCCTGAAATAATTATTTCTTTTTCTCTCAGAAGAATCCTGGTGGTCAACAAATTGAAGATGAATCAGCAATGCTCACTTATGGTAAAGAAATGCAAACCCAGACTGGGCTGCACTGGAAGCAGCGCTGTCAGCAGGTTGAGGGGGGTGAACTTTGTGCTCTACTGTCCCGGTTTGAGACAAATTTTGGGAGGAGACTCCGAAAAGGTATCTCCTCTAAAAGGCAGAATTACAGCCCCTCCCCCCAGCCAAGGTTTGGAATTAAAATCTTCTTGGAGAGACGTGGAAAAAGAAACTGTTTATTAACAAGGCACAAAGAAAATGAAACAAACAAAAAAAACCCCCAAACTTGAATAANAAAAAAAAAAAAATTAGAAAAACCCCTGTGATCCCAGCGGAAAAAAGGGGAAAAAAAATGAAAGGAAAAAAAAGAACCAGGGAAAAGAAAACCCCCTGTCCTAATCCACAGCCGGGCAGACTACTACTACTCGAAACCAAGGAAAAAAACCAAAAAACTTGCGCTTTTATCTCAAAGAGATAGAAGCAAACCATGCCAGGTTTTCTCTCTTGTGAGCTCAAGGTCACAGAAACTATTCCTGGGCTTAAGCAAACGATAGAAAAAAACCCAAAAACTAGAGCATAAAAATCACCCCAGGACATCTACTCAGCCCTGTTGAAGCCACATCTGGAGTACATTGTGCAGGTCTGGACTCTCCTGTAAAAGAAAAACATGGACATACTGGAGTGACACCAGTGAAGGACTATATAGATATTAAGGGCTTGAAACATCTGTTGCATGTAATGATGTATTACATATATAATGAAAATTTATAATGACGACTTTCATACAGCTAGACAACTTGAACCTAAAACACTTACAAGGTGCTTTCATCAGAAATTGTCACATTTCATCAAGCTAAAGGTGTCTTCTAAAATTATTACTGTAACTGATAACAATGCAGTATTTTATGCAACAAGATCAATAAGCATAAACCCATCATTCAGGAATCTGCTTAATATTTTAGTCAGTGAAACAACACAGTTATTTATTTGCAAATACTTCCTCTGTATTCAGTGCCTTTGTTGTCTATAAACTGACCACTTCACAATGAGAACTAGAATTCTTCATTTATTTAAAAGCTGAAAGAAGTTCTTCTTTATATAGATAAGTACTAGGTATGCTAAGGACACGTTTTTGAGATTAAAATATCCATTTTACTTATTTGTGGTTCAGTGTTTTTCATCATTAATCCCCACTTGGAGCAATCAACTGAGTTCACTATAAATAGCAAGTAGGCAACAAGTGGCCAAAAAGTATCTGATTCATTAACTGAAATTAATACAAAAATAGTGAGATAACTGATCTGAAATGAGCAGTTTAATTTAGTTACAGCTGCCCTATTTATCTTAGAGTGGCCAACCTTTTTGAGCAAAGATAATAGTTTCTCATCCATCTGCATTTTTTGCTATGGAATAAAATGAGAAAAATACAAGAAAATAACTACCTTTCAGTATTTTAATTTAGATGAATTGTAAAGACCTAATGGACTTGGCTTTTGCTTTTATTTGAAGACTAATGTTTATATAAACAAGCTGGAAACATTTAGTATTACAGATTGTTATTTCACTTTGACTAAAATCTACACAATTAGCTCTGGAAGCTCAGGTTCTTAATGTAAAAAGGGACTAATGTCTAAAAGTTGTGTGATTAATAAATCACCCTGGACTATTATATTGAGCACTTGGATAATTTTCTCTATTCAAGTAAAGTACCTGTAATCCAAATCACAATATATAAAGTGGAAAATATCTGCCTAGTTTATTTACCTAGATGGATAATTAAGTCACACTAATTGTCTTTGTATGTAAACTGCAGTGTTTATGAATTACATCAGTAAATAAGTGAAGGGTAGTAGTGTTGGGTAATTTTTACAAGGATAGAAAGAGAATGACAAGATATAATCCCCTGCTGTTCTAAATGTAGCACATAAAAAGTAATACTTCACATAGGTTTGTTTGGATTTCTTCAATACTCTATGTAAGAGGCTAAATGACAAAGTTTCATGCTGAAAACAGGTGGCTACCTCTGGAGTACAGACATGAGAACTTTTTCAACAGATAACTTAAGCAGTTTGAAGATGGTCATGGAGAGACAGAATCACCTTATAAAATACAGGTTGACAATGACATAACTTATGAATAAGAGTGGTTTCTCTGGATAAGCAATTTGAAACTGTCCAAAACCAGAAGTGAAATTTAAAAACAAATTTCATTCTCTATGTGAGTACCAGACTGAGAGAAAAAGGATTGTATGAATTTTTTGGAAAAGATAGCTAGACATAGCTAAACTACTAGAAAAACAAATTACATTATCAAGAGTCTAAGAATGCTATTATAGGTTACTAAGTAGTCCTCAGATATTGAAACGCATACTTTTTTTCCAGTGGGAATGTGTTTGGTTAAAAATACAGTCTGTCACTTACACCCACAGTGAATCTAACTTCAGGAAGTATGTTCAGGCTTTAAAGGCAATGAAAAAAAATCTAAGACAAAGAAATTAGTTTTCAATGCTTGTTGACATAAACAGAATCCTTTAAATTGCATATTGGATGGGGATAAGAAGAAATTAAATTCCTTTCTGCAGATGCAAAAGTAGCTTCTCTAAGAAATTCACAAAACTAAATTTCATTTTATACAAAGTCTTCTAATCTGCTAAGTAGAATCCTGACAAAAATTTTCTAGCCAAAAGGTTGTTGTTTCTTTCTTACTCAGTATTAACTGTGTGTGGTAACTAGAATATTGCAAATAAGGAGTAAAACGATGTTAAAAAATTAGTTGGCTTTCATCAGAAGTATTAAAACTGTGAATAATCCTAGGGTCACTTGAGAGAGACCGTGCATCCCCAGTCTCAGTATAGAGGCATGTGAAGTGGGTCCCTGGCCCAACTGATACGGGCCATGCCTTGCCACAGCTGCTCCCAGCACCCTCCAGCTCACCCTTCACCAGGTGGGACACGCCAGGCCTGAGACCCTCTGTGCCCTGCATGTGGGTTCATTCTCACATCAGGAGCAAGAATGAGATCATAGCTTAGAAAAAACCCAAGCTGTTCTGTGGCAGAACAAGGAGTTAGAAATGGATGACAACAAGAGTATTTTTTTTCCCTGCAGAGATGAAGCATTAGTGCCAGATTGCTCACAGAGACTTCATGTGGCTTCAATTTTGACAGGTTTATGCTTCTACAGCAGTATTGTCCTGATACTATCAATAATATTCAATAGCAAAACAAACATTGTAAACATTTTGTGCATAAGTAAGTTAAATCTGGGTTTACTTAAAAAAATAACAGCCTCCCACTTCAACTAAGCAACTTTTGGAATCCTTTTTAAATAAGTCAGATCATGTATACATTTTCTAGTAGTGATGGGGAAAGAGAGACTTCTTGAAAGGTTTGGTATTAACACTCAACTCACAGAGATGTGACTAAGTCTGTGTTACTGGTGTAATTCGGTCTTACACAGCTGTTTGTGAAGCCAGAGCAGGGGCAGACCTTGTTTTTTGCAGTTCCCTTCCTTAGATTTAAATGTGGTGGGCTAATTAACCACATGCTGGGTTTAAATTCATAAGTAACATACTTTGGAGAACACTTGGCAAGCTTTATTTTTTTTACTTGCTTAGGCAGCATTTGGTTTGCCGTTTTGAATAGATGAAAAAATATTGCTGGCTTGTAGATGGGTGAACAACAGTGGGGAGACAGTATGGCAAGATGAGTGGGATGGGCTGTGTACTTCATGGAGGTAGAGGACAGAATTGTAGATACTGAGTTTGGAGTGGGAATTACTATGAGTATTTAGCAGTAACTGAAATCAAATTTATTCTTTGCATCTATTACATTTTTAGAGCTGTATACAACTGAATAGAAAATATAACATTTAATCTACCCAAAATATTAAGAGGGGATATTACCATGTGACATAAAAACTAAGAAACATCAACAGTAATAACAACCCACCTTCTGTTGGAGAATCTTTCAAAGACAGCATTTTCAGTTTTTGCCTTTGCTGCTCCAACAATCCCAACCCCTCCAAAAATTTGATTTATTTTCCTACATTAAATTTTGAATCATATACTAAAAACATAAAGATGGATCTAGTAAGTAATATTGTTGATATTTTGTGGAGAATTTTTATTTCATTTGTATTTTGCCTTCATGTGAACCATTTTTAGTGCAGAATGTAATGTATACTCAACTACTTGCAGCAATCTCTACCCATAAATTTAACATTAAATATCCATTCTTGTTAATTGTAAAATTTATTTTGTCTTATGCATCCAGACAATTCCCTAAGTCAAATTTATGAGATAGTAACAATTCATATAATACTAGTAAATGTAATAGATATTAATGAAAAATTTAAAAATTCATTTTCTTATAAATTTTTTCAACTATAAAGACTGAGAAATGGTTGCTCCCCAGGAAGTACAGTTTTCCTAGGTTTTAATGATGTCCTATTTTCTTTCATTGGTAAAAATCCATTCACAGATAGACATCTTTTATTCTGAAGTTAGTAAATAGAGTAAGGTAAACAAATAATCATTTCAGTGGGCCAGGAAGTGATGTTTATACTTCATTGACACACAGTTTTTAATTGAGGCAAATAAAAATATCTTTTTTTCTTTTCTTTTGAATTCTATAGTTTTAGAAATCTATAGAAAGAGATAATTCTGTCCGGCAAAGAGCCTCAATTTTATTTTTCTGATGTAAGAAAAAGTATGAGAGATGCATTGTCATCACACAAACCCATATAAGAATCAATTACAATTCCCACTGCATGTGTCTGTATTCATAATGACTTATGTTTTCCTTCAAATTGAAATACACATTAACTACTTTAGCATTCTTAATTACATCTTCAAATTTGGGATTTTACTACTTCCATTTTGTCCAGTAAAAACTGCTCACAAAATTTTGAAGAAGGTTCTTTAGTCTTCCATATCATGCAGATAATCTGTAATGGTAAAAAACCCTTTGGATTTACTATCCGTAAACTACATGGAGAAGACATCAATCAACATGGATGGCTGGAGAGTCTTCATCCAAGCAAGGTGCTAAGGAGAAAGCTGTGGCAAAGAATGAGGTTGGTGTTTGTGTCACTAAGTCCCTGTACAGCTCTCCATTGCTACCATTAATACTTACTCAAGAATTTATCTAATTTCTGATCATAAAGGATAACTCAGTTTAATTTTCCAACTGGACAGCATGGATAATTTTGTGCCTTTGCCACAACTATATTTTTGCCTCATTAATGTTGAACCTTTTGAGTCTTACTCATGCTGCTTCTGATGTGCTGAATTTCAGCAGCTGAGTGTCTGTTAGAAAGCCAGAAGCAGCTTTTTTGATATGCTGCCCAGTGTTAACCCACAGGGGGCTGCTGTAGACTGTGCAATGGATCATGCACCAGCTGGGAATTACTGGGACCATATGCGAGATGGAATTTTATCCAAAATGCCTATTGCAATGAGATAAGCCTGTTGCATATTTCTCTGTAGCTTAGCCAGCCACTGGAATTCATGATCTTCTATGACCTTGTAGTCTCAAAAAATGCCCTGTTATGACAAATTATGATTATAGACTTTCGTTTTGTAATAAAAATATTTCTAAGTATTTTCTTAATCAAGGGAAGTCCTTCATTATAAGTGTTAATCAAGATGTTATTAGCTAAAGAAATAACAAGAAAGAAGGAATCATTCAGAAAAGGTAACAGGAACTGCTAACATTGACACATTTTGAAAAAAAATACTGTCTAGTTAATATTTTCTGTACAACCTTTTCTGAAAAGAATCTGTTGACATTTGCTGATGACTCAATTTCTTGATTTTTTGAGAACTTAATACATATCCTTCCAGGAGTCATCAGCCATGCAGCTGTCTTGAATATGATTTTATTTTCACCTTTCTGGACTATGGTATTTTTTCTGCAAATTTTCTTGATGGTAGTAACCAAGGTTCTAAAAGTTAAGGAAACATAAAATGTTTATTTATGCATAACTGAGAGAGAATACTTGTGTCAGAAGTGATAGTATTTCAGATATTTGAGAAGCAGTGCTTTTAGAAAGAGGTAATAAGAAAATATGCATTGCAATTTTAGTCTAACAGCAGCAGCAGCTGTTGCAAATGTACTAATCTGTACCTGGCAGTCTTATCATTTTTACCCTATGTTGGGGCTGGTTAGCCTTGATAATGCAAGAATATGCCAGCTGCAAAACTTCTTCAGCTGATATTTCATTATATATTATAAGAAAAAAATATAAATAATTTATGGAAGAGGTCCATGACTTCAGGAAAATCATATTGAAATCAGTGTCATTAGACATTTCATTCAAATGAAATGTCTAATGACACTGCAAACAGAACTGAGAAAACTCCAGGATAAAAGACAATATTGTCACTCATGATTAATACACGTCTTACTCATTTCAGGTGAGTAGATTTCAGCTTGCAAATATATATAAAGCAATGCTGGGTTTTTGTTGTTTTTCTTTTTATGAATGAATCCCTGATCTTTGCTGATGAAAACAATATTGTCTCAGATTCTATTATTTACCAACTATATACCAAACTATGCCCACAGATTGAGTTTCCCTGTGATTCATTGGGTATGTTATAGTGTTTATGCAATTTTAGACCAAAACTTAGCTAGCTTCAGAAAGTTGTAAATGTTTAATTTAAAGTAAAAATATATTCTCATAAACAACCATTTCAAATTTCCAGGGAAACTCTCTAGAACACATTTCAAATTTGTATTAGTTCCCTGATTGTATATGAGTAAAAAAATCAATGAATATGTTTTACAATGATAACATGCTAAAACGACTAAACATACCTAAAAAATGTGGTTTTTCTCTGTTTCTGATTTCACAGCCTGATGCAGTTTATTTTTGTAATGGGTTGGCATAGCCACGTTTTGGTAGCTGGCAGGACTACAGGGATGGCTTCTCTGAGAAGCTGCTAGAAGCTGGGAAGGAGGGAGAAGTGAGAGGAAGGTGTTTTTAAGGTCTTATTTTACTTCTTATTATGCTGCTCTAGTAATAAATTTAATTAATCTCTCTAATTTGAGTCTGTTTTGCCTGTGACAGTAATCGGTGAGTGATCTCTCTCTGTCCTTAACTCATGAACCCTTCATTGTACTTTTTTCTCCCCTGTCCAGCTATGGAGAGGAGCAATAGAGAGGCTTTGATGCATCTTGCATATAGCCAGGGTCAAATCACTACACTTTTTTTTACTGTGTTGGGTTTATGTAGCAAGATTTTGGTAGTGAAGTGGGGGACTGCATGGGTAGCTACCATGAAAAGACATCAGAAGCTCCCCCATGTCAGGGAATGTCAGTTCCAGCCAGCTCTAAGACAGACCTACCACAGGCGAAAGAAAAGCAGTGACATTGGTAGCATCTCTGTGATAATGTATCTATAAAAGGGTAAAAACTGTTGTGAAGAAGCAATTGTGAGAGAGAAGTGAAAATATGTGAGAGAATCAGTCCTGCAGACACCAAAGTCATTGAAAAAAAAGGGAGAGGAGGTGCTCCAGACTCTGGAGCAGAGGTTTACCTGCAGACTGTAGTTCACACCATGGTGAAAGAGCTGTGCCCCTGCAGCCCATGGAGGTCAACAGCAGGGCAGAGATCCACCTGCAGCCCGTGGAGGACCCCACACACTAACAGGTGGATGCCTGAAAGAGGCTGTCACCTTCTGAAAACCCTATGCTGGCGCAGACTTTCGGGAGGATCTGTGAAGCTGTGAAGAATAATCCCACACTGTAAGAGGTTTTCTGTCAGGATCTGTGACCCCATGGGGGACCATCGTGGTTTGACCCTGGCTAAGTGTCAGGCACCCACGGCAGCTGCTCACTCGTTCCCTCCCCTGCCACAGCTGGGCAGAGGAGGGAAGGAGAGGGGGGAAAAAAACCCCCAGGGAATTAACCCAAAGATCCATGAGTTGAGATAAGGAATCGGGAGAAAATGCTCCAAGGACAAACCAGACTCAATTTAAGTTGCAAATTGAAATGTATTACTACTAGAGTT